>ML784500.1:240632-253663 GCA_009831015.1 Picea engelmannii
CACTAAATTAGAGAAGTGAGTAAGATCCAAACCGATTGGAGGCCACCTCATCTTTTAGAATATTCCCTTCTAGAACATTTGCAAATTTCACTTTTCCCTTGTTTAAGAATCATCACACCCTATGCACAAGAATCTTGCGATGATGCCACAGTCTATCTTTGTTACATCATGCGATGATCAAGCATCATCTCACCCCAAGCATAGATGAGGGTGTGACGATCTCCTTTGACATATGTTTTAAGGAAGAAAAGGTAAACCACTTCTCTCATGGAGAAAGTCTCTTTTAGTGTTTTCAAGGAACATGGAAGTGAGTCATGCACATATCGTCAGTTGATCACTGGGGTGACCAAAATAATGTGTAACATACATACCACATGAATTGTTGAACATCAACACCCAAAACATCGCATTCGGGATAAACTGACACTACACATTTGTTTGGCTAAGGCATGCGAAGTTTGAGGACTTCCACATGAGGGTGTTACCCTTCTATCTGGACGAGGAATCCTTCGACAAGGAAGTCATGTCATGGCCAGGTGTTAAGCAAAACCCACGCAAGTATGGTATGCATTACCTCTTGCCACCAGAGCTCATGATGAAAAGGGGGAAGGAAGAAGGAGTAGGGCCAAGTTCTTCCCCAACAACGAAGAAGCCAAAGGTCCAAATGATGATGGAATCAGAGGAAGAAGAGGATGAGGAACCTCTGGAGAAGAAGAAGACATTTCCTATGTTTCTGGAGCTCCCAGAAAAGGATGTGCTATCAGGGAAGGATTTCAATGACATCCTATCTTCCGCATTCATAGAGGATCCCTAAGTCAAGAAACCTCGAACATGTATTTCTCCTATGAAGGTCTTGAACCCACAACCAATAACCTTGACTGTACTTATTACTAGAGAAACTGCTCGAGCCACCCAGACTGTGATTAAAATCACTGATGATACCGATCTAAACACCACTTCCTACAAAACCATCATCACTGAACAAGCCCCATCGCCACTGAAACAAACCATTGTTCCATAACAAACCACTTTTCTCGAGCCCATGCAATTGTATCTCCTCGACCCATATGAGAATGTACTAGAACATACTTCTCTGGCCACTAAAGCCTTGATCCATCTAGCCTCTCTATCGGTACCCATTCTAGGCACTCTTCCTTTAGCGAAGATCTAGGAACAAGAAATTCCACTACTTATTCCAATACTACAAGTTCGAGGCACCCAAATTCCTCTCTCAACAGTCAATGTTGAGACTCCCATCATAAAAAGAGAGACTCTAGAAATTTCGTTACAAACAGGGGTAGGAGCACAACCCGTTCAAAAAGAAACCCAAACCACATCAGGGTAGAGAAAAACATCCTTGAACGAACAACTAGAGCCAGTACTCCAGGATGCACAATGATGCGCGAAACTGTTGTAGCTTTTCCTGGCCAAGACAAAAGTTTTCCCTCTACTTCCAATGACTCTGAAGACTAGACTTTCACATAAACTGAAAGGTCCATCCCCAGGGGAAGAAGAGTTCAAGACACGATCCATACATTCGATGGCTAGTGGATTACCACTACAAGTCATATTACCCATGGATTCCACTACTTCATCAGGTGATCTCGCTTAGTTGCTGACAGCATAGCTAGTGGGCATAAGCAGAGCTTCGAGTGAACAATTGAAGAAGAGGATCCACCAGGTCGAAAAAGAAGCTGAGTTACGGAAATAATAAGGACTCCTTGTGTAGGAACAACAAAAGAAGGATGAATATTAAAATATTTAGGTAGAACAGAAGGTATAAAAAGCAAAGGAAAAAATTACAAAGGCCTGGACAACGATCAGAAAGACAGTGCCTCAACTGCCAGAATTTAGCACAACAAGCGAGCCTGCGGAGAAGATTGAGTTAATTCAAGTAGCATGGTCAGAGATAGCATAAAGAGAATAAAATATCGAAGCACAGTTGTGGGAAAGTAAGAGATAATATAAACTGAAACTCAGGAAGCTACAAGAGAAAATTGAGAAAATCGTTCTAGAAGGAAACAACACAAGAACAAGCTTGCATAAAATGACTATAGCGTGCACAAAAATATTCAGAGAGGTTATTGATTGGATGGGAATCATTTCAAGGTGAAACTAAACATTGGAGGACTTGCACGTGAATATCCAATTGCTCAATGAAGAAGCATCCAACACCCTAGATCCGCTGGAACAACAAGAGAAATTTAACAAGATCCAACAATGGACAATGATCTCAATGCATTGTATGAAGCTCAAACTGTGGCTAAGAAATACCTACAAGAGTTTCAACTGATAGTCCAAACAAATTATCTATAGATGCATCAAGTAGATGCCATAGCTGATTCATAATGGAATTATTTAGTTACATCCAAGCCAAAAGAATGCATCACAGACGCCACCCAACATTTTGTTGCTAAAGCTTCACTACTTTCCAGAAAGTGGAAAGACAAAGTGGACAACTTTCAAGAAGTTAGGAAAAAAAATCTAGAACTCGTACCTGAGTTGGGCCCTTCATTTTAAGAATATAAAGAAGAAACAATCCAATATATAAATGGAAGCAACCTGAAACCAAAAGGAAAGGAAGAAAAACAAGCCAACCCAGAGACCACGAAAGAGCCGAAGACTTGACTCGGGGTGAGTCAAGGATTGTGGTCGAAGCTTGTTGGGCCCTTCGTTTTGATGAATAAAAGTTACATAAGATAATGAGGAGTTGGACAACAGACTAAGGAAAGAAACAAAAATTGGTTGGAAGGAAAACACAACATCAGTTTTGAGGAAAGAAGTTGCAATGAGATCAATAAAAAGAGAGAACTCTCGATTTCTCAGCCAGTGAACTAAAATATCAGATTATATATATGAGACTGATATGATTGAAAAAGGATTGTTGGGATGGATTTGTTGTTGTTGTTATTGTTGGTATTTCTTGAGTCATTAATATTATCACTCATGTTGATTAATGTAGCCGAGTCTTGAGATATGGGTAGGAACTAGACTATCAATGTGTCAGAGTTTTGTATTAGTCTACATGTAGAGGAGAAAGATATTGTAACTTTGTCTCATATCTAATGAGGAGCATTATCTGATTAATTGTTTATGGGAACCAGGATGTAAGAAGAACCTGATATGATAATATAATTAGAAGCCCACATTTGGGATATATCTTGTGTATTTAGTCCTCTGAATGTATTAAATGTTTCTTTGTATTATATTTTATGTTTGATATACTTCAATTTCTTCATTGTGAATGGCGACACAACCCTATTTTCTTTATTCTTAGTTAGTAAATGTTCAGAAATGCTACATATCTAATATATATTACACAAGACTAATACGAATCTTGATCACTCCTTACATTTCTCCTTGCATTTCACTCTCTTTCTTGTCTCGGTTGCGCTTCGGGTGAGACTTCTTCCCTACCGGGAAGATGAAAATTCCAGTGATCTATACTACTTCGGTACCTTTTGTTGGTAACTATAAGAGAAACATGGTCTGAACACTTTTATGCAAAAATGTCCTGAATTCCCGAAGTCTCAAATTTCTGAAGTCCCGAAGTCCCAAATATCTGTAGTCGCGAAGGATCGAAGTGACATGGCTTACTGATGTCACCTAGGGTGACATGGACACACTTGATTCTTGCCACATGTCATCGTGTTCCATGCTTTTAAAATACCATTAGTGCCGGTTAGTATATGAAATGTGTCACCCGTCAAATAGGGATGCATGTCTGCTCCTTATTTTCCTCCACGTAGCACCCCCCTAGTGCGTGGTTGCTGACGAAAACTCAGGGATTTCACCAATTCGACGTTTGGGAGAATGTGTGTATGTTGACGAGAGAACCTCCAAAGTGAGAAGCTCCAAAGAGATTCTCTAGGAAATTCTCCAGTTCTACGTTTGAAGGGAACTATGTGTGGAGTTGGTGGAACCTTCGAAGCCTGAAGTTTCAAAGTCCTGAAGCTCCGAAGTAGAAGAGCCCTGAAGCTCTGAAGAGGTACTATGCAAGGATTCACCAGTTCGACATTTGGGAGAAATAAGGTATGATCCATTAAGAACCTATGAAGCTCGAAGTTCTAGAGCCCTGAAGACTTGAAGCTCTGGATAAGTTCACATCAGCTAAGTGCTTGGTCATAGCCCTTGGTCCTATGCGAATTCAGTCGAAATAAAAGGGGGCTAGTGCCTGAATTGATGTTTTCAAAGATAAAAGGGGAATAGAAGAAGGAATTTGTGGGGTTCTGAGCTGTACAGACCTGCGCCTAATGTTGTAAAGAAGTCCTATGTACTTTATGAGAGGATACAACATGAGTCTAACATGGTTCCAAGAGCCAATTCAACTCTGTCGAAGAAGAACAATTGTATAGAGATTATTGTCTAGGCAAGACAATTTTCAAATATTCATAATTTCCTGCTCAAAACTCAGAATTGAGCAAGGGAGCAGTCATTGGAAATATATTGGACAATAGAAAATAATTGTTCACCCAGAAGACTGATATGAATAGTCAATTTCTTATAAAATCAGAATAAATAAGTTGGATGTATTATTGAACCAGAATGGTTCATATTTTTCATGAAATTGTTGAGTTAGTTAGCCTGACAAAGTTCTGTTAGATGCACATTTTGTAGAGTTAACAACAACTAGATCAGACCTAAATCAACATAGAGTGTAGAGGGATGGATGACACATATGGGGCTTATAGTCATGAATATGAGACCTGAGGAGTGGATTTTTATTTGGGTATTGAAGGAACAAACTCCAATGGAAATGGAGAGGGAAAGGATGAAAACTTGAATATGGAAGAAACCATTAGAAATTTGCAGAAATATGTTGAAAGTCACAAATATGATAATGAAAGGATTATGAAATCCAAGGAGAAACATGAATAATTCAACATGAAGTTAATGTAGAGCCTAGAAAGAATTGAAAATAAATTAGATAAGGATAATGAATCAAGCAAATAACAAAGTCATAGGTCTCCTAATGATAAAGGAAGATCACAGAGTGCTGGTAGACATCACCATCGATCCCTAAGGCATTCCTATAGGATATCACCCAACAAATCTAGTTCATCCCCTATCAAGAAGCATCATAAGAGGTATGGAGTGGATGAAATGTGAGGAGAAATGAACAAAATCAAACCTTCTACATTTGATGGTGAGCACAAGAAGGATGAATATGCCGAGACATGGTTGCTAGGAATGAGAAAATATTTTCAATTGCATAATTATTCTTCTCATGCAGAAGGAATAATTTATATCTATCAGCTCAAAGGAAAGGCATCCATGTGGTGGGATCATCTTGTGTAGGTTAAACACATCAAAGAGAAAAAATTTATTTGGAAGGAATTCAATAAGTATTTTGAAAATAAATACTTGACTAAGAGATACTATGACAAGAAAATGAAAGAGTTATTTGAACTCAAGTTTGGAATTATGACCATTGATGAGTATGAACGAAGGTTTTTGGAACTGTTGAAATATGTCTTCTTCATCAAGGATGAGACCGTTAAGATTCATAGGTATCTGAGTGGGCTGCCATCTTTCATCAGTGAAAAAATTCAATATGATGATCCCAAGACATTGGAAGAGACAAAAAGGCGAGCTAAATACCTATATGATCAGGAGAAAGGGAAGCTGACTTTCCAAAAATCTTGGGAAGACAAGAAGAAGTTCAAAATGGAAAAAAGGAAGAAGGGGAATAAGCCACCTTTCTTCAGAAATAGTCCTTAGGGACAACCAACTTCTAGAGAGCCCAAAGTTATTGAGACAAGTGGGAAAAGGCCAAGGAAGTCACCCATTCAATGTTGGGGTTGTAAAGAAGATCATTTGTATAGAGATTGTCCTAAAAAAAGTGACAAAGTGAGAGATGTTCACAATGTACAACAAGTTGAAATAATGGAGCATATGGGAAGAAATGTACCAAGGATCTATGCGTCCCTAGACAACAAGCAAGCATAATTTCAATCACACATGATTGAAGTGGAAGGTATGATGAACAACCAAAGCATTCAATTTTAATTGATTCAAGAGATAGTCATAGTTATATAGATCCTAAGGTGGTGGAAAGATTGCATTTTCCAGGAAGCAAGCATGGGAAATATTGGTTAGTGCAGCTGGATACCAGAGCTAAGAGAAAATTTATTGAGTTGGTTAAGTCATGTCTAGTGGGCATGAATGGGATGAGCACCAAGGATGATTTGAACATATTTCCTTTAGGTTCCTATGACTATCTAATTAGGATGGATTGGTCGAACCAAAACCATGTTGTCTTAGACTATCATAACACAACATTTACTTTACTGGATGAGGAAGGGAACCTAAGGACAGTCTAGGTAATTCCCATGGAAATAACTGTCAGAGAAATATTAGCAATGTAGCTAAAGAAACGTTACAGGAAAGGATGTCAATTATTTGCATATCATATGGAAGAGACAACAAGAGATAAGGTGTCAAATATTGAAGATCATGCAGTCCTAAAGGAGTTTGGGGGTGTATTTAAATAAATACCAGGATTACCCCCTAAAAGAGACATTTTCTCCATCAATCTGATGCCTGGAGCATCTCCAGTGTCCAATACCCCTTACAGGATGAGTACACTAGAAATTAAGGAGTTGAAAATGCAACTTGAGGAGATTATGAAGAAGGGGTATATACACCCAAGTGTATCACCTTTGGGTGCGCTAGTTTTTTTTGTGAATAAGAAGGATGGAACTTTGATAATCTACATGGACTTCAGAAAGTTAAACAAGGTAGTTGTGAAGAATAAGTAACATTTTCCAAGGATCGATGACTTATTTGATTAGCTGAAGAATGAAAAAATATTATCCAAGGTTGATCTCAGGTCAGGTTATCATCAGGTAAGAATTAAAGAATAAGACATTAGCAAGACTACTTTCCAAACAAGGTATGGCCATTATGAATTCACAATGGTGCCATTTGGGTTATCAAATGCACCAGTTGTTTTTATATGTTTAATGAACGACATTTCCAGAGAATACCTGGATAGGTTTTCCATTGTCTTCTTGGATGACATTCTTATATATTCCAAGTCAGAGAAAGAGAATGAACAACACTTGAGGTTGGTACTATAGGTATTAAGAGAGCATCAGTTGTATGCCAAATTGAGCAAGTGCTCATTTTATCAGAACCAAATTCATTATTTGGGGCATATGATATCTGAGGAAGGGATTGCAGTGGATCCTAAAAATATTGAGGCCACTAAAGGATCGTCAATGCGTAGGAATGTGACAGAAGTCATATCCTTTATGGGTCTCGTTGGCTACAACAAAATATTTATTACAAGGTTCTCAAATATTTCACACCCAATTACTTCCTTGCAAAAGAAGGGAGTGAAGTTCTAGTGGTCATTGGAGTGCGAAAAGAGCTTCCAAGACTTGAATCAATTATTAACAAGTGGTCCAATTCTAAGGATTTCATATCCAAATGAATACTTCATTGTATGTACAAACACATGTAAAGAAGGACTTGGTGGAGTCCTTAGTCCTAATGGATATGTTATATGTTATGAATCAAGGAAGATGAAGGAACATGAAAATCTCTATGCTACTCATGATTTAGAGTTGGTAGCCATAGTGAATGACTTGAATATGTGGACACACTACCTTATGGGGAAAAGGTTTGAGTTAAGGACAAACCATAATGGTTTGAAATATTTATTTGATCGACCAAATTTAAAAGGCATGAAGAGCAAATGGTTGGAATTTCTCAGTGATTATGAATTTGATACAAAGTATATAAAATGGAAAGAGAACAAGATGGTTGATGCACTCAGAAGGAGAGTGCACGATTTTCATGCTAAAACCATCAACATGTGTCAATCTGATTTGAAGGGAAAAATCTCAGAGGATGCAAAATCATATTTGCATTACATGGAATTAGTGGAAAAATTACAACAAGGTAATTTGTAGTAGAAAATTGAAGATTACAAGCTGGGAATTGATGAAATTCTTATGTACAAAAACAAGATTTATGTACCCAATTCCCAGGAATTGAAAATTTTGATACTAAGGGAAATGCATGATGTGCCTTATGCTGGGCACCCAGGGTATCAAAAAACTATTACAATTGTCAAGAGCCAATATTATTGGCCAAGCATGAAGAAATAAATTGTTGAGTGCATTGCCAAATGTTGGGAGTGTTAAAAGGTCAAGGATGAGCATAGGCACCCAACTAGTTTTCTGCAACCATTACCCATTCCTAAGTGGAAGTGGGAAGTAGTGACAATGGATTTCATCACCAAGATGCCAAGAACAAACAACCAAATGATTCTATCATGGTAGTGGTGGACAAGCTTACTAAAGCCACCCATTTCATTCCAGTGAAGCTCACTCACAAGGAAACTAATGTTGTTGATATTTGTATGAGGGAAGTAGTTCGATTGCATGGTATACCCAATACAATTGTGTCTGATAGAGACCCAAAGTTTACCTCAAAGTTATGGAAATGTTTATTTAAAGGATTTGGAACAAATATGAATTTTAGCACAACTTATCATCCAAAATATGATGGGAAAATAGAGAGGGTGAACCAAGTGATTGAAGATATGTTGCAGATGTATGTGATGGATAAACAATCAAAATGGGAAGACTATCTACACTTGGTATAATTTCCTTACAACAATGGGTACCAAGCATCTCTGAAGATGAGCCCATTTGAGGCACTTTATGGAAGATAGTGTAACACACCTGTAAGCTAGGACAACCCAACAAATATAACAATATTTGGACCAGATTTGATCAGGGAAATGGAAGAATAGATTTAAAAAATAAAGCAGAATTTAAAGGTTGCTCAAGACAAGAATGCAACCTATGCTTATAAGGGAAGAATTCACAAGGAATTTTGCGTAGGTGATCATGTATTCTGGAAAGTGAAGGCCAACATAATTTCCCTGAAGTTTGGAAATTGTTCCGAGTTGGCATCTCGTTATTGTGGGCTGTTTGAAATCCTAGAGAGGATTGGAACTGTAGCTTATATGATTGCATTACCTACATCTATGTCTATTCATAATGTATTCCATGTATCATTTCTCAAGAAGTATATACCTGATGCTAGTTTTTTTTATTGATTGGAATGTAATTCAGGTAGAGCAAGAAGGTGCTTTTCAAGTGCATCCAGTGTGCATACTGGACCAGAAGATCAAGCAGCTCCAAAATCGAGCCATAAAGATAGTAAAGGTCCAATGGACCTGGTATGATCCTGACGATGCAACTTGGGAGCATGAAGATGCTATGAGGGAAAAATACCCACATGTTTTTGAAGATTTTTGAAAATCATGATGGTAATATGTAAATACGTTGCACCAAGGACAATGAAAAAATAAGGGGAGGGGATTGTTATAACCCAAGGCTAAGCCCCAGCTAAATTGTAAACATGTTTTATAAGCTGGTGATCCAAGCGATTATAATATAGGAGGATTATATGATGATTGGGCTGAAGAGCCTAGATGCTAAGGCCAATGAGCCTATTTTGGTATATGTAAATGCTCATATGACTAATAAAATACATTGTTTCCTGTAGAACGACCATGATAAAAGAGTATGGGAGACTAAGATCCACTAGGAAGGGAAAGGGAGGGATAAGAGCCTAGGAAATGGGATAAACTAGAGGGTTTATCTCAAAAGGAATAATACATTATTATTTCCTAAAGACTATGGTGAGGATAACTTCTTTATCCTAAGTCTCATGGAAGAGGAAATGAATCCCAAGTGGAGAGAAACGAGCTCCAAGAGAGCCATGTGTCAATAATAGCGCATGAAAATATAGGTGGGGGGAAATAATTTGTTTTCCCATCTTTCCCCATTCACTCATGCAATCTCTCACTACACCCTCCTCTCCATAGTCAACCTCTGCAGTAATCACGCACCTCTGAAACCTATAGGAACCTTGAGCTATTTTATACTTTTCCTATGAATCACAATGCACTTGTACTTTTCCTCAGATCATACCATGCCTTAATGGTTTGTTGTTGCTTCCATCATCTTTTCTATACCTAAGCTTTATTGCTGTCATCACCCTTACATAGTCGACTAAGCAGTTGGATTAAGAAGAAGGTTTTCAGGCCTGTGGTTTGAAGAGGCGGGTTTTCAGGAATTAGGTTTTGAGGCCTATAAGAAATTCTCTCCAGGTGAGAGAGGTCACTGGTGAAGTGATTTTCCTAGAGGGAGCCCAAAAAAAACTATAGTTCTATGAGAATTCTCGTATGACCTGTTGCTAAAGCCCTGGAAGGGAAGTGGGGCAGCCAAAGGACTGTTAAGAAAAGAAGGGGCACACTTCTTGGGGTGGGACATGCATGTGGGGAATGGTATTCTATAGGATGTTAGTGTGAGTTGGCTCCCGAGACAAAATCCTTCCTGTTGATTGTGCAAATTCCTATTGTCTCAGTCTAGCCTAGGGATCTCTTTACTCGGGTGGAATTTAGTCCCAACTCGGGGGTGACCCACTATTGAGAGTCATGAGAAGCATGGTCTAAGGATGGGAGGTTCGTGGAAGGTCCGAACGCAATTGGTGGTCTTCTATAAAAATATAAGTATCAATTATGTGTTCATTTACATGCTGTGTATTTGTACATGTCTTATATTTATGAGTTTTTCTTGTATATGTTGTATGTATAATCTTACTGTTATTTCCACATTAATATTTGTATTAGCAGAATGAAATTATTTGTTTAATTTATGTATATGTGATGTTCTGCAAGAGTTTTTGTGTGGTATATCCCAACATGTCTATGGATGGGTATGTACGGTTTTGAATATCATAAACATGAGAAGTTCTCAATGTGGCAGTCCCCAGCCTAGGAGGCTTGGGGTGTGCTACAAATTTGGTTTCAGAACTTAGCCAGAGTGTTTTATGGAGTAGCATGTACCAACCTAGGTGGCCGAGGACGTTACACCTTAATATCACACACTCTTATTTTCATATGAGATTCTCATGCTCTAACTAAATGCATGTAAAACTATACCAAAGACCATGTATCATCAATTCACCATCTTATAATAATTTTTACATTTACATTTAAAATCGGGGCTCATCCTAGTGGTATTAAATTCCCCTCCCCCTTATTTATGCACTATCCTCATTGCATTATATACCATGTACAATTCAAAATTCCTCAAAAAGCTCCATGTGTTTGCTAATGAAGCTTGTTATCCACCTGGTGCTCTTCTTTCAAGTACCAATACATGTATTCATACTGCAACTGGAAGTCATTTTCTCTATTCCATAGAGATTCTTCATGAAATAATTCAACTCATTGTTCATTTTGGCACACCCTCATTATGACAACTACCATGCCATAAACATCCTTGAGTTGCATCTCCCTTTTTTCACTCACCCTTCTAGGATCATGTATCCCTTCACTACTACATAGTCCCTCAATGATCCATATTACCAAGGATTTCACACACAAGGAGAGAACTAACTAATTACCAGAACCCCACCAAGGTGTTGGTTGTGGAGCCTGATTATCTTCCTGATTCAAAGGTCTTTGTTTTCAACTGTGTTTATACCCCATGAATAATTTTCACCCCGAAAGAATGTACACTCCTCCACGTGGGGGAGTGCAGAGGGGGGTTACCCCCTCTGTGGGGGTTCGAGGGTTAATCCCCTGAAGGAAAAATTTCCTTGTAAATGTATATTGTAATTTCATTGTAAATCTAGACCATTCATTATAAGGTTGCGGATATGACGGAAGAAGTTAGGTTAGGGTTTTTTTCCCTATAAGGAAACCCTCTTTTATGAGGGAAATGTATTGTGGCTATGTATCATTGTGAATATTGTATTTTGAGTGAGGAGATTGTGAGAGAAATAAGAGGAAGTTACAATGGGTGTGTTGTAGGTTGTATCCCTTCATTTGCTAGATAATAATAAAGGAAGGACCTGACAATTTCTCTGGTGGACGTATCCCACACTGGGTGAACCACGTATATCTATGTCTCTATTGTATTGTGTATCTTCTATGTTTTATTTCTGCATTTGTTTTGTTTTATTTCTCCATGATCCTATTTTTCTAACAACTGGTATCAGAGCAAAAGGTAAATTGCAGGAAAAGAGGGTTCCTAGTTCGAGTGGGAGAAATGGCGGAAGATGGAAAGTTTAGGGTCAAGAAATTTAATGGCCAAAACTACCAGTTATGGAAGATGCAAATGGAATATTATTTATATCAAAAGGATCTATTCCTACCATTGGTTGGAATAGAAAATAAGTAGATGGCCATGAGGGATGAAGAATGGGAGGTTCTTGATAGAAAGGCACTAGGAACGATATGACTGAGCCTGGCAACATCAGTGGCTTTCAATATTTATAAAGAAAAGACAACAAAGGAGCTGGTGGATGCATTGGCTAAATTGTATGAAAAACCCCCAATGTCCAATAAGGTATTTCTAATGAAGATATTATTTAATATGAAGATGTCAGAAGGTGGGTCTGTTGTAGATCATTTAAATGAATTTAATACGATTACTACTCAACACATTTTTATAAAAGTGGACTTTGATGAAGAGGTCAAGGCTCTTCTAATCTTGTTCTCATTGCCAGAAAGATGGAACGACTTGGTCATGGTTGTAAGTAACTCTGTCTCTAGTTCAAACACTTTAAAATTTGATGATATTTTTGGTGTTATCCTTAGTGAGGAAATGTGACGAAAAATCACAGGTGAAACATCAGGTAATGCGCTATACATGGAGAACAGGGGAATAAAAAAGGATAGAGGAAAGGGCTTAAGGAACCACGAGAATTCTAGGAAGGTTAGATCCAAATCCATATTTGGAAAGATAGAGTGTTGGAATTGTGGGAAGAAAGGACATTTGAAGAAAGACTACAGAGCTCTAAAGAAACAAAGAAATGGACAACATGAGAAAAATCAGGAAGCAAATGTAATAGGTGATGTTACAAGATGCTTTGATTCTTTCTGTAGATAATGTTTCTGAGTCTTGGGTAGTATATTTAGGGGATTCGTTTCATGACACACCCCATAGGAAACATTTTCTAGATTATGTTCAAGGTGATTTTGGACATGTTCATTT
>ML784500.1:255887-300295 GCA_009831015.1 Picea engelmannii
TAGCCTAAGAGGCAAGTGGACTAAATGCCTAATGCAAAACTATTTCTCTTGCATGAAAGGAAATCTAAATGCTCAATGCAATGCATGAAAGGAAATCTATTCTATTGAAAGCAAGAAAGGCTACCAACTAATTCTTAATCCATCATAAGAAAACTACTATCTATCAAAGCAAAGTCTATCTAACCTATAACAACAATAAAACTATTTTCTAAACTTATGAAAACAAGAAACTATTACTTCTAATCTACAAAATCAAGAAACTATATTTAATCTATGAAACACTCAAATGTAATGTTGGTGGTTGTGTGAATGCCTTTGGTGGTGACGGATGATATCTCGATGACACTTGAGAACAAAGGACAATTCCAATGGTATAAAATCAACACTAATCTCAATGGCAAAATGAAAGGTATGGATTAAACAATCTAAGGAGAATTTAACCATGACAAAGATAATGTTAAATACCCTGCATATTCATGTATGAACCATCAACAACATAACGAGGTTATTATTCCAATTCTACACTATGTAAGCAAACTAGATTCATTCATTAACTAAGAAATTCAATTGCACTTTAATTCCAAGAAAGGAAATTGCGTGAAATAAAACTATACTATGTCTATTTTAACCATTCAAACTATGATAAGAAAATGAATTAAAAACAGAAATTAAACTATGATATTAAGAAGTAAATTGACAATTACATTAACCAATAACTAAGTAAACGAAATCTATGTAAAACTAAGATAAGCAAACTATAAAAACTAGAAGTAAATCTACCCATCCATCAATCCTTGTCAGAAGAAAACCCAAATTAAAACTATGTTATGTTCTAATTAAAAATCTGTTCTAAAATTGACTGTAAAATTATAAAAGAAAGCATCATTTAACATCTACGTTGCACACGGGGTTAGCATAAAG
This sequence comes from Picea engelmannii, assembly GCA_009831015.1. Classification (NCBI taxonomy): domain Eukaryota; kingdom Viridiplantae; phylum Streptophyta; class Pinopsida; order Pinales; family Pinaceae; genus Picea; species Picea engelmannii. Next base: position 256,809 of record ML784500.1, read on the forward strand.
AGAGAGAGACTTGCAAGTCTTTTCCCAGGGTATAAAATCAACACATACTAACACATATCATCATCTAACCTGCGAAAGAGAAGTAAAATAGTAAGCTACAACAAACTAATTAAATAAATAAAAACATGCATATACAAGAAATAAGAAAGAGAAATTTGAATTAAGAAATGCATAAATAAACATAAGAACAATCACCAGACTGTTGGTGGCCCCCCAGAAAGTCATGGCTACCTCCTACAAGGACACCACGAACTTAAGAAGGCGAATTCACCATGAAAGCTTGAAAACGCAGCTCTGGCAATGTAAAATACCAAAACATAGAAAAACAAATTTGTCTCTAATCTAATGGCTCTTCTAGTTGGTTAACAATCTGATGACCATCCTATCAGTATTTATAAGCTTACAACCCAAGTGGTCGACCACAAGAGGGTCGAACCACTTCTAATTTCAGAAAAATACAATAAATGATGCCCTAACTAACAAAATGGAGCAAGCCAATAATCACCTTCTTTGGACATCTGAAACTGAGTTTTCTGGATCTTAGTAGCTGGAGGGGGCGATCATGAAGAAAACCCATGTGCCCGATTTGTCCATCACTGGACGCCAATGCCATAACCGCCAACTCACCCTGTGTTTTTGTGCAATACTGAGTGTTGGAATGAGTGTCGGATCGGGTACCAGAACGAGTGCTGGAACGAGTGCCGGGTCAAGTGATGAAACTGGAAATATGGTGCGTTTTTCCCTGTAACAGCAGAAAAACATGAATTAACTCTTGGAAATCATAGAACATGATGAATTAAACTTGATTTCATCATTAAACATGAATTACACGTACCTTATGCCGATCATACCATTTTATCATCAAATTCTTCAAAAAGATCCTTCAAAAGATGAAAAACACATATATACATATGGAAAAAGTGTATAATAACTGTCATGAAAATGTTCATATCTCGGGCTCAACATTACTCCCACACCTACGATTTTGTAGGTCCCACTGCAAAAAAAAAGAAATTGCTCTTTATGACTAAACTTGCGAAGGAGGGGGTGGATTAGCTTTAGAAGCTTCTCCCTCTTGCCCGGGGGATTTTGACTTAGGATTTCCGTGGTGTTTCAATTGCATCCAGAGACTATTATTGGTGACAGTTAATATCATCAACCTAACACTGTAGAGAATTCATCTTGGGTTGTAGGACAACATTATCATGGCGTAAATGACAACTCAGTGTTTCATGCTCTCTAAGTTTGAAATAGAGGGTTTGGAGTTTTTGGAGGCTGTTGATGACATGTAAGGAAGACTTGATATGTATATTATACCATTGATCCTTTAAAAAATGGAAAACAACAATTTTACCTCTGCAAAATTAGTTCCAAAAGTGACTTCCCATAAGCGCAACAATTCTGGCCTGGCAAACTTGTGAAAAATAGGTATCCAAGTGACACCTGTAACTACAGGAAAGTAATACATGAGTAAAAACTGAGAGAGTTTTTTTTTTTAATATTTCCTTTACAAAAACCTCTCTTGGTTTTCAAAAATTCACTTTCAGTTGTTAGGAAAACACGCCAAGAAAACATGACTAAAATAGGAAAAACAAAGTGGTTTATTTCCTGAAAAACTAGGCCTCTAAGAGAATTGAATATATACAAACCCATAATGTATATTTAGAAACTGAGAAAGGTTATTGTTTTTTAATATTTTCATGATAAAAACCTCTCTTGGGTTTCAAAAATTCATTCCCTATTATTAGGAAAACAAAAAACTAAAATATGACTATAACAGGAAAAAATAGAGTGTTTTATTTTATGAAAGCATAGGCCTTTAAGATGATAGAATATATCCAAAAAAATAAAGTATATTTACAAATTGAGAGAGGTTATTGTATTTTGGTATGTTATGAACAGAAACCTCTTCCAGGTTTCAAAATTACTTTCCCATTTGTTCAGAATCCCATCTTGAAGTTGGTTACTCAAAACTTGCAAAAGTGCAACATGCTCTTAGCAGAAAGGCAGTGTGGTCTTTGATAGGAATTTTGGAGGCCTTCCCAGAGGAATTTTGGGATGAAAGTGGTATGGGTGGAATTTTTATGATGTCAGCTACACAATGGAACCATCAATAAATGCAAATTCCTTCTCCAAACCTCTGAAAAACTGACTTCGAGTCAAGCTGTCCAAATGTGGAGAAACCCTCTTATAGTGACTGTATTTGGGGGATTTTTCTCAAACAATAACACCTATGCATAAACTGAGGGACGTTTTTGTTTCTTGGTCTATTATTGACAAAAAATTCTTTCACTTTTTTCAAATTCATCCTCCTTAATTTATAAACCAATTTTGAAGTAAATCTTTGACCAAGACAATCATTTGAAAATTGATGAGAAGGAATGATGACATGACCATGATGAAAATTTATGAATTTGGATGAGTGGAGGTAGTAGTAATGCCACCTAGACACACCAATGACAATTTTACAACCAATATATGTCAAATTTTATTTGATAAGTTTATTTTGAAAATATAACAATTTGACCTAATAACCCTATCAATCACATGAAAGAGTAAATTTGATCACTCTTGACTGACAGAACTGACATATACTAACAAAAATCTTGGTTTGTACTGGTAAGCATGGTGAACAGGAGAATTTTTATTGACTGTCATTAATATGTAAAAATTCAAACAACTGATCCTCTTTTCATAAGCTTGGAATATAGATGACAATAAGTATTTAGCAGTTGTAATCGCTCTGTATTTGTCACAAAGAGTAGTTAAGTATAAGCAATCTTCTATAGAATAAACATAAAAATGCACAGGATCTTATAAAACACATAATGATGTCAGCAGTATATAATTTAGCATACCAATACAAACAACTGCTGATATAATATCCCAAGACTTTGTAAAAAGACAATATGACATAATTTTGACAGAAATCTTACTTCCTCTTCTCATGGGTTTGCTATACAAATGGGCAATGCTTAGCATTTTTAGCTCAGGAAACTCCCCCCAGACCGAAGATATGGCACGTCCTTGTGCCATGAATTAGCAATAGGCTTCTTGGTCTTTTTTCCTGATGAGGCTGCAAGGATATCAACAAGTTTCTCCGATAAAGGAATAGCTTGAGCATGAGGGTTTGGGTGGAGTAACAGTCCCTAGATCAAGAATCTTCTTGCTAGTCTTGATTGTAAGATGAGGGTTTGCAAATTGGTAAATGAACTCATCCCACATTTTCTCCTATTTTTCCAACTCAGCTAAGACAAGTAGTTTGATAAGGCCGTGGTGAAATAGGTTTTTATGGTGATTGGTTACATCCTTCCTCACTTGGGAAGACATATTCTCTAGACTCTTCAATAAGTAAAAGGGAAAGTTACAATGGCTTATTGAACTAAAAGTGAGCTAATAATCGAAATTGATAGGCTTTAAAGAAGGAATATCTACCTTCATATGTAATCAATCTGGTGATGATTATGAGAGGGTTGATTAGATCCAATTTTATCCACTCCTTGGAGTATCCCTTAGCTCCAGAGATGTTCTGAAATTCAGTTTTGAAAACCTTGTTATATCTTGCTCTTGGAAACTGGCGGTGTTTAAATCAACGGTCTCCAACTCTTGGGATATTTGTGGCTGAGGCAATTGATTCCTCAAAGGCCACAAACATAGTGAATAGGAGTTTAGGCAGGATAATAGTGTTCCATTGTTTTTTATTTTTCCACCATGCTCACTCAATCCACTTGCATAGAACATGTAATGTCAAACCTACAATGAACAACCTGTAACAAAAATAAACCAACAGAGTGGTTTGTTAAGGACATATACAACAATTTATAGCACACAGGAATTTAGCACCTCAAGATAAAATGACTGCTGATGTAATAACCTGTATCATGAAAATAATACAAAATTTTTACAAAGATTTACTTCTTTAGGAAATGATCATTTGTCAACTCATGAACCCCTCCCCCACACCTAAGTATTATGACACCTCAGAATAAAAAATATAGGAAACCAGTCAGTTCTCCCGATAGCCGAAGATTTATAGTTTGTAAAGTGTAAAGATAAATTTCATAGATTGGTCTGACGAGACAGTTAGAAGATGGCCCCACCTATAGGATAAGAGATCCTATATATAGATAAGAAGAGGTAGGCAAGAGAGTTTCAAGATAGTCTTAGAGTTATTTCCCAATGGCAAGTTTATGACACATACTCCATACTCCATCTCAGATTTGTCTGCAAGTAATGTCGTACATCAGGAAAAGTTTACATTTATTATTTATTTTTGTTAGATCATCATCCTCACTAAGTAGAATGCCCCACTTCCAGCAAGCCTATTCAGTACTCCGACGGGTTTACCTAGTCATGCCACAGGCTGGTACCCACTACCAGTAGACTTGTTCAGTATCCCGACAGGTTAGCCTCTTAAACCCTCAGAGACTGGCCCTCCATCCTTTAAGATTTTAGTATAAGACTGCTTAAGCAAGAAGATGGGGGAACAACTCTGAAAACAACTTTTTTTTTTTTTAATTGGGATGGTATTTATGTTAGAGGATAACTTTCTGTTATATTACTTAGTGATTGTCCTGATGTAAGGGGTACTTAAGCGGACGTGGCCTATCTAAAGATATGATATAATCAAGCTATTTAGTGTGTAATGTATGGTACCATTGAGAAAGAACAGAAATGTATCTCTAGGCTCAACTTAATTTCTTCCTTTGTAGTTATTGTGATGTTTCCATGACTAACCGCTAATTAGACCTCCTTGTTACTCTTTGATAAAGACACTTGACTCACTTACTCAGGTTTCTTGGAAAAACTATACGAGAGACCTGTAAGCTTGATGGTTACGGTGTCACTTCCTTATATAGTGGTGAAGGTTCAAGAGAAACTACTATTTAAGATGCCTTGAGAAAATGAAGATGAAAGTCTTTGCAAAAACATGGCTAATTACAACAAGTCATTATTCATTTGATGGTTAGCAGACAACAAGGTTCAAGTATAGAAATGTTTTGAAGATGAATCCTTCTATTATATTTCCTTGAAACTGTTTACTCCTGGTGAAATAAATACCTACAGAAGTCTCTTGAAAAAAAAAAACACTCTAAAATATCAAAGACTAATGAGATCAAGTCACTGTAACATGTATCTCATAGTTATTTTTTTAAAAGAAAATGTAAAATGAGGCTGCATTAGACTCTAAGCTAAACTAACAACATGCATCTTTTATTTACTATCCTACCCTACCTACAAAGAAAGGGAAAATATTTATTCAAGTGTAAGAGCTCTTCCAATGTAACCATGTGTAGAGCAAGATAAGAAACATACTCATGATATCCATATATGAAAAATTTACCGCAGTGATTACCTGGATATGAAAAACCAACCAACCTACTTGTTTTGGCATCAGAAGGTGCTGAAGAAGAGAATAGTATTGTGGCCTGATGTCCTCTTGAAACCAAATTTCAATGTAATCTTGATGTTCATCAACAGTAATTTCTATGCTCTCCTTCATCATGTTGTGCAGATCCTTTTCTTCTCGATGTTTGATTTCTAAAGTACATAAAGGATCTGTTGAGATGGATGTTGAGAACTCCTCAATCTCAGGTCTTAATGATTTCTCTCCGCTAGGTGTAGTCCACAATTTCTCAATTTCCTTCACATTTTGGCGAGGAAAATCATTTTGTAGCTCATAGGACCTTGATTCTTCTAATATTTCCAGAGAGGTAGATAAGTTCTTGACTATTGTCAAGATGTGTTCTTCCTTAAAATAAGAGATCCTAGCTGTTGCTAGGATTTGAGAGAGTTCTTCCAAACTAATGGTCACCTTCGAATTCATCTTGTCATTTGATAAAACTTGGTTCACACAAAGATGATGTTCACAAAGTTAGGATCTCCTGATGGTGGTAAGAAAACAAAGGTTGTATTGTTTGGTTCTGCAGAAGGCTTGAGTGGTCTTGCCTCCTGTCCCACTATTACTGATGCTTCATTTTCTTGTTCTATAGTGCTCCATGTTTTAGTCTCTTTAGAGACTACTTTAGCTCTTTGGGTTGAGCTAACTCCCATTTTTTGGTATCAGTCTTCGGATTTTATGAGTGGAACATTCCTTCCAAAGAGATCAGAAGGAACCTTAGTTGAAAGGTCTGACTTTGATTTAATGTATCTACCTTGTCGCTCTCTAGGCCTATTCATGAAAGAAAGTAAAAACAAAAGAGAAAAACTACCATCTAGTTTCTAGGTCTATTTCATGAAAGTAAACAAAAACAAAAAGAAAAAATACCATTGGGTTTGGGGGAACCTGCTATTGCAGACGCGCAGGTTCTTACCTCTCATCTTAAATCTCCCCCGCCACCAAGCTAATTCTAAGGTCTAAGGATGATCTATTTCTTAACTACTTCTTACCTTAAGACAACTCCCCTGCAACGGCCCCAAAATGTTAGGTGATTTATATGCACTAAAAACACGGTAAAAATCCTCAATTAAATTTTCAACCTGGGGTAAGTAAACTTAGAGTTGTAGTAAAATATATGCCAAAGGTAAAAGGTCGGTAGGAGTATAATCTAACTAATGAAAGAAGCTATCTAAGGCTAATCTACTCAAGTGAACCTATCTAATGAGCAAACCCTACTAAGCAACTTGAAGCTAGGTAACCTAAGTACCTTTGGGCCAAGGATCGATGGATAGTTCCTAATAAAGCAAGTAAAACCCTATGTAAAGAAAACTATTTCATCAATAAGAAAAAGAAAACTACTAAGCATAATAAGCAAATGACAAAAGAAAACTTCTTTAACTTGCCAACCTACATTCAATGAGCAACTACCCTATGAAAGCAAATAAATAAGCAAGTAAGCAAAAGCACCTTTCTAACCTATTAAAGAAAATAGACAAATAAGCAAAGACACCTAACTAACGTACTAAAGCAAAAGACAAGTAAGCAAAGGCAACTAATTACTACAAGTAAAACTTCTCATTGAACAACTATCTAGCCTAAGAGGCAAGTAGACTAAATGCCTAATGCAAAACTATTTCTCTTGCATGAAAGGAAATCTAAATGATCAATGCAATGCATGAAAGGAAATCTATTCTATTGAAAGAAAGAAAGGCTAACAACTAATTCTTAATCCATGATAAGAAAACTACTATCTATCAAAGCAAAGTCTATCTAACCTATAGCAACAATAAAACTATTTTCTAAACTTAGGAAAACAAGAAACTATCTCTTCTAATCTACGAAAGCGAGAAACTATCTTTAATCTATGAAACACTCAAATGTAATGCCGGTGGTTGTGTGAATGCCTTCGGTGGTGATAGATGATATCTCGATGACACTTGAGAACAAAGGACAATTCCAACGGTATAAACTCAACACTAATCTCAATGGCAAAATGAAAGGTATGGATTAAACAATCTAAGGAGAATTTATCCATGACAAAGATAATGTTAAATACCCTTCATATTCATGTATGAACCATCAACAACATAACGAGGTTATTATTCCAATTCTACACTATGTAAGCAAACTAGATTCATTCATTAACTAAGAAATTCAATTGCACTTTAATTCCAAGAAAGGAAATTGCGTGAAATAAAACTATACTGTGTCTATTTTAACCATTCAAACTATGATAAGAAAATGAATTAAAAACAAAAATTAAACTATGATATTAAGAAGTAAATTGACAATTACATTAACCAATAACTAAGTAAATGAAATCTATGTAAAACAAAGATAAACAAACTATAAAAACTGGAAGTAAATCTACCCATCCATCAATCCTTGTCAGAAGAAAACCAAAATTAAAAATATGTTCTGTTCTAATTAAAACTCTGTTCTAAACTTGACTGTAAAATTATAAAAGAAAGCATCATTTAACATCTACATTGCACACATGGTTAGCATAAAGAGAGAGAGACTTGCAAGTCTTTTCTTAGTGTATAAATTCAACACATACTAACACATATCATCATCTAACCTGCAAAAGAGAAGTAAAACAGTAAGCTACAACAAACTAATTAATTAAATAAAAACATGCATATACGTGAAATAAGAAAGAGCAATTTGAAATAAGAAATGCATAAATAAACATAAGAACAATCACTAGACTATTGGTGCCCCCCCCAACAAGTTGTGGCTACCTCCTACAAGAACACCACAAACTTAACAAGGCAAATTCACCATGAAAGCTTGAAAACACAGTTTTGGCACAATTCTGGCAATGTAAAATACCAAAATAGAGAAAAACGAATTTGTCTCTAATCTAATGGCTCTTCTACTTGGTTAACAATCTGATGACCATCCTATTAATATTTATAAGCTTACAAACCAAGTGGTCGACCACAGGAGGGTCGAACCAGTTCTAATTTTGGAAAAATACAATAAATGATGCCTGAACTGACAAAACAGAGCAAGCCAATAATCACCTTCTTTGGACAACTGAAACTGAGTTGTCTGAAGGTTAGTAGCTGGAGGGGGCGATCATGAAGAAAACCCATGTGCCTGATTTGTCCATCACTAGCCGCCAATGCCATAACCTCCAACTCACCCTGCGTTTTTGTGAAATACTGAGTGCTAGAATGAGTGCCAGATCGAGTACCGGAACGAGTGCTGGAATGAGTGCCAGATCAAGTGTCGAAACTGGAAACATGGTGCGTTTTTTCCTGTAACAGCAGAAAAACATGAATTAACTCTTGGAAATCATAGAACATGATGAATTAAACTTGATTTAATCATTAAAAATGAATTACACGTACCTTATGCCGATCATACCATTTTATCATCAAATTCTTCAAAAAGATCCTTCAAAAGATGAAAAACACATATTTACATATGGCAAAAGTGTATAATAATTGTCATGAAAATGATCATATCTCAGGCCCAACAAAAGGGAAGGCGAATTTGGTATGCAGGTTGAAGAAGAGATTGTATGGCCTAAAGTAAGCTCCAAGGCAGTGGTATTTGAAGTTTGACAGGTTTATGACAGAACATGGTTATAGTAGATGTCATTCTGATCACTGTGTTTATTTTAAAAAGCTAGAAAATGGAAACTATATTATCTTGTTATTGTATGTAGATGACATGCTTGTTGGTCTAATATGCATGATACAAATGTGCTCAAGAATAAATTAGCTAATTCATTTGCGATGAAGGATTTGGGTGTTGCAAAGAAAATCCTTGGTATGAGAATAACAATAGACAAGAAAAATCGCAAATTGGCATTATCTCAGGGTGAGTACATAGAGAAGGCGTTGGAGAGGTTTAGAATGTAGAATGCAAAACCAGTTAGTACACCTTTGTCCATCCATTTCAAATTAACTAAGGAAATGTGTCCCAAGACACGGGAGGAGATAAAATACATGTCCAGGGTCCCTTATTCATCAACAATTGGCATCTTGATGTATACGATGGTTTGCAAAAGACTGGATATTGCATGTGCAGTGGGATTTCTGATCATGTATATGGACAATATAGGTAAAGAACATTGGGAGGAAGTAAAGTGTATTCTCAGGTATTTGAGAGGTACTTCTACTCATGCATTATGTTTTTAAGGTTCAACCATTGTTCTATAGGGATATGTTGATTCATATATGACAGGTGATAAATATAGAAGGAGGATCACCACATGGTATGTTTTTACTGTAGGTGGAACAAAAGTAAGTTGGATTTAGAAACTGCAAAAGTTTGTTTCACTTTCAACAACAGAGGCAAAGTATGTTGCTACTACAGAGGCTAGTAAAGAGATGATTTGGTTACAAAGGTTTATGGAGGAATTGGGAAAGAAGCAAGAGAATAGCAGGTTGTACTGTGAGAGTGAGAGTGTCATTCATCTTGCAAAGAACTCAACCTTCCATTTGAAGACTAATCATATACAACTTAGTTACCATTTCATACGATTCTTCTTGGAAGATGGATATTTGAATTTGGAAAAGATACACACTAGCAAGAATCCTGCAGAGATGTTAACAAAGGGACTAACCAGGAATAAATTGAGTTCCTTCTCAATTTCAGTTGGTCTTCAAGAATGAATATGAAGATGAGAAATTTTCTAGGTCCAAGAAGGATCATATTCCAACATATACAACATCGATGGAGTTGTTGAGATCAGTCTCCAAGTGGGAGATTGTTGGTTGTGGAGCTTGATTATCTTCCTGATTCAGAGGTCTTTGTTTCCAGTTGTGTTTTAACCCCATGAACACTTTACACCCTAGAAGAATGTACACTACTCCACGCGGGGGAGTGGAGTGGGGGGTACCCCCTCTGTGGGGTCTGGGGGAAAGCGGGCCCCCGAAGGAAAAATTGCCTTGTAAATGTATATTGTAATTTCATTGTAAATCTGGAACGTTCATTATAAGGTCGCAGATATGACTGTAGAAGTTATGTTAGGGGTTTTTTCCCTAGAAGGAAACCCTCTTTTATGATGGAAATGTATTGCGACTATGTATCATTGCAAATATTGTATTCTAAGTGAGGAGACTATGAGAGAAAGAAGAGGAAGTTACAATGGGTGTGTTGTAGGTTGTATCCCTTCATTTATTGGATAATAATAAATGAATGACTTGGAAATTTCTATGGTGGACGCAACCCACACTGGGTGAAACACGTATATCTGTGTCTCTATTGTATTGTGTATCTTCTGTGTTTTATTTCCGAATTTGTATTATTTTATTTCTTCGTGATCCTGTTTTTCTAACACAATGTTCTACATTTTATAGGGCTCCAGTGTCTCCAATAGTAGTTTTTCTTCCCAATCATTTGAACTTTAATCAATATTATCTCATCTGTATCACACACATGCAGTTATTATGAGAGAACATTATAAAAAAATTCATTTAGAAACTCAAACTTATTTCATAAAGAATTCAACTTTTCCCAAAATATGAAATTCTATATCATAAGTTTTCATGGTTGTTTCCATAGTAGGATGTCGTCTTCCTTATGGATTTAAGGAAGCACCATATTGAATACCACTTTTCCTGCAATTCTTCTATATTGCATTTAGCCAACAAATTATCAATATTTCATGTACATTATACTTTGATTGCAATATGTACCAAAAGCTTACAAAGTGATCTTAAAATTGTCTACACTTAACAATTCAATCACAACTATAAAACAATTTATTAAATAGAATTAATTATCATTCTATGCATATGCATGTTCACAATTAATATCAGTAAGTTCATAACTCTATTTTCTGAATAGAAAAATTCCTTTAGTCAATTCTCATGTGACTACTTGACTTGCAACTTTCCTATTGCAATGTCTAACAACCCTTGTATTGTCTTCAACTCCGTGAGTGAGTAATAATTGTAAAATTTCAGCTATTAACATAATCATTTCCATTAAATAACATGTATGCATGAACTCACAAAATGCATTCAATAATGCACTCAAGTATAGAAATTCTATCATGCATAAGTGCAACTCTACCACTTACTATGCATGAGTGCAACTGTCAATGCATATCTATTCATTGCATCTTTCCATTGATTTTCATAATACTCTATATCTAAGTCATGTATCTCGCCATTGGTAAATTGGAAATCTGGCCAATGCCTTGACACATTCTCCATACACTTCCTATTTTCTTCTCAATTATTTGGATGCCTTCCTTTTCGACCCGAACACTACACCAATAATATAATTTTTTGGTGTTCCTTAGTGTTAGAAAAAAGGTTGAAGTCCAAATATTATTCAGAAGTAGGAAGTTCATTGGATATTTGTGTGGTAGATATCCTTTTCATAACCATACCTTTCCATAACCAACCATGTCATGGTCTCATACATGGCTAGCTTTTTTGGCATCCATTCCTATAATAGGTTCATACCTTTTATTCCCTTGGTTATTAGCTCATAACCAATTAACATGGCATGCCTCTATGTCAGTGTATGATTTCAAAAGATAAAAATATTTTATAATTATTACAGGCCTCCAACCTTTACCACACCCAGTGGTATTTTATTCACATAAATACATTCAACTAATACAATCATGTGATTTTATAAAATAAAACTGGATGAGGAAATTCTTACCTAAATTCCCTTCATCAATTATGAAATAAGAGTACATAAAACTCATACATGCATAGCTGCCATTAAATGAATTTAATGCTACTTGGATAGATAATAACAATAGAAGCTCACATGCTTCTATTATAAGACTTATAATCCACTCTTCAACTTTATGTTGCTTCATTCTATATGTAGCAACATTAATAGCAACACTTGCATACATGCAAGAATTATCTCTTTCCTGGTACAACAACCACCATTAACAACTTTCATATTAATATATATTCAACAATAGACTAATCCTAATATTATTATGTTATATATGTATATTAACAAATTGGAATTCGTCAATTCATATTTGTATGCACTAATAATGCATCATTAGCATGCTCCTAAATGAATTTGCATGTCAATTTCCTCAATTATGTATGGTTTCCCAACAAGCCATAACATAATTGTTGCTACAATAATTGCAACAACCTCTTTCTCCCTATATCACTTTTATTTGTTGTTCCTATAAGTCTTGAATTCTTCCCGGATTCCTGAATCTTCTTGTGTTGTTACAAAATAAAACAATGTGCCTTATTGTTCTCTATCTTGAGTACTTTTTCATCCCAACATTTCTTATCTACTTTGCACACTTGTAACCATATATTATGATGATATTAATTTTCAACATTCCACTATTACTTGGATCCCTCTAATCCAACCCCTACATGACCAAATTACATTTCTAGTCATGCTCTCTAATTAACCTTGGATATTTAATGCCAATTTCTTTATTGAAACAAACTGATTCAACCTTTCCTTGACTGAACATATCATCACTTGGATTTTCTTAATGAAACATTACTTTCTCCTTTCCTGACCCATCTGATTTCAACCTGACTTGCATAATCAATTTCCATCATGCCATATTGATGCACCTATTCCTTCTTCTCCATGTTTGAATCCTTTTGGATTAACATCCCAATGTACCTTGTCAATGCACTCATATCTTGGGAATGTAATCAACAGTCCCTCCCATTGTTTTCATAGTTCCTCGAATGTTGCCGAAGACTATGTATAAATTGGTATCCATCTATTGGTACCTTTAAACTATCTTAATTTACTCATGAACTTCATCCAATCTCTAATACATTTAGCTTCGAGTAATTCCTCTGCTAGGAGTTTTATTGCATCATTCTAGATCCAATATTTCCATAGTATATTGTTTTATGCCTCAACCGATGCTCATTACTTATGTGCACCTTCATTTCTTTACCCTTGAAGTGATGCCCTTCATACCATGCTTCCACTGCGCACTATGATAACCATAAGGGAAGAATTAATCTATAATTGCATAGCTAATCCCTGGATATAATGCACTCTTTATCCATATATGCATTAAGCCTCTCTGTTTATTTGATTACTATAACTCTTATAGTCAATTCCTTTTATAATAGATATGACTAAAATGTATTACTTAATCCGTGTATTGGTTTCTTTGGGAGTGAATGGAATTTCTCTATTTCATTCACTACATGATCTATTCCTTTTCCCATATTCCATTGAGTACTTGACTAATATGAGTGGACTTCCTATAGTGGCTTCTCAAGACTTTATGGATGCACCTAGATTCATACCTTAATATTTTGTAGTCTTGGCTTTTGATCAACTTATGAAATATTTTTGTCACAACACTCTTTCCTTGAGTACCTATGCTTATATTTAACTAAATTTCAACCGCCTCACCTATTTTGCACTAAATCTTGTTAACTCTACAAAATTTGCAGCCAACACAATTTGTTAGGCTAAATAATTTAACAAATTTATGAAATTATGTACAATTTTGTTCCAATAATGCATCATAATTCCTTCTTCTGATCTCTTGAGAAAATTGACTACCCAAGTCAATTGTATGGGTGGATACTTAGACTCCCATATCCAAGGCCTTTCCAATGACTTCTCCCTTTACCAATTCTGAGTATTGAGCAGAAAGTTATGGTCATTTTAAAAATTGCCCATTAACTTCTCATGTTCACACTTCAACTATGTGCAAATATGAACTGTAATTATGCATTTTTTTTTTCACATGTTCCATTGGATTTTTGGTAGGAGCCCAATTGGGTTTCTTCATATACATAGTTTGGATAGTCTATCCAAGTTTCATCTCTTTCTAGGTTATAGGATGCTAGTTACAGCCTGTTGAATTTCTAGGCCAATTAGTGTTTTTGGTCTTGAATGCTACATGTACCTTCTATGCCATCTTAAATATTTTAACATTCCCAAAAATTTAATTTAGCTCCGTGAATTTTTTTTATGGTTCAATATATTTCCTAATGGTCTCAATCAAAGTTCTATGATGCAAACCCCCACCCCTCCTAGGGGCTCATGAAACCTCCCGGTCTTAGGATATTATTCTAGAGTCAAATTAGCTCTCGAATCTATGTCGGATCCTCTCTTAATGTACACAGGTCCTTTTTATTTCTTTATGCAGGTCCAACAAAACCCGCAAGCTCTTTACTCTAAGCCCCTTTCACCTAGAATCAAAACCACAGGTGCTAGCCCCTTTTCTTTGGCAAAAATATCATATGATCGTAGGCTAGAACCAAGCGCTCAACTAAAAGGCACTATCGAGAGCTCCGATACTTCAATGTTCTGTGAACATTCACCTTTTCAACACTTTAATATCTCAGAGTGGTTACCAGCCGAATTCGATCATAAAGTGACTTTGACCGACAGTTGTAGGTCTTCTCCCTGTCCTTCCTCTCTCCAAACTCTTACAACATATGACGACTGGCAGGGATTCTCTTCCCTTCTCCATGATCTATGGTGGAGATTCAATTCAGAACTTTGGGCTTTGGGAGTTTCCACGACTCCAACACGTAAATCTCTTGGACTACCGAACTAGCAAACTCCCGAAGAGTTCAGGGATCAATGGTCCACACTCTTCTCCTTGATCTACTGCTAAGATCAAATCTAGGACTTTGGGACTCCGGGCTTCAAGATTTTCCATGACTCAAACGTGCAAATCTCATGGACTGCCGAACTAGAGAACTCTTGAATTGTTGAACCGACAAACTCCTAAATGGATGCTATATGGAGCTTTGTTAATTTGATGCTTCAGAACTTCGGGCTTCGAGAGATTTACCCGCAACACACTCCAAATTTATCGAAGTTCGAACTGGTGAACTCCCAAAGAGTTCAAGGATCGATGGTCCATGATTCCTGCTAAGATCTACGATTGAGAGGAAATTCATGACTCCATGCTTCGAGAGTTATGAGACTCCAATGAAAACTGCCTTTCAAATTTCTGAATGTTGAACTGGTGATGGGCGGATAACTACAACTCTCGCTCCTCCTATAGGATATGGGTGATATTAGCTCCGAGCTGTAGGCTTCTTGTTTCTAATCACCCCTAACTTCCCGAACTGTCAAACATTGAATTGGAGAAGGGAAGAGATCCACAGTCCACGTGTCCCTCTAAATGAACGACTAGGATTGACTTTGGGCTTTAGGACTTCATGACTTTCCACATAAAAACAACTTTCACCCACAATCCTATGGAGGGCCGAATACTTGATAATGTGCTCACACATGTACCCAAAAACCAACAGTCAAGATTTACTTTGGGCTTCGGGGTTCTTTGCTCCAAATCATCACCACACCCCCGAATAGTTGAATCGTCGAAATTGTGAAGGGAAAATATCAATGACTAAGACTTCCCTATTGATTAATGGTGGGGATTAACTTCCGTACTTTGGAGCTTTGGGGCTTCAGCCACTTTCCAATGGCTACCTTCAAAATCTACCGGATAGCCGAATGTCGAAGGGCTAACAATCAACATCCCTCACTTCACTCTGAGATCTATGATTGAGATCAGTTTCAGGACTCTGGGCTTCCATAATCTCTCCTCCTAGCAACACAAGGACTAAAATATCCTGGAGTGTTGAATTGTCGAACCATGACATCTACATCTCATATTCCATGATGGGACCTATGGCTGAGATCCTCTCCTCTTTGGCTAAGACATATGGCCTAAGAACCTTGATCGATGACCCTTTCTCTCTTGTGCTCAGATCCAACAACTAGGATTTGATCTCCTTTGCTACGCACTTCTCCTCTTGTTTGGGCTTGATCCAACGACCCAGATAAAATCTTGCAACCCCAAATAAACGACTATTGCAGTTTATAAATATATCAAACGATAAACCTTTGATCTCTCCACTGCAAGGTCAACTCCCTGGCCTCTTCTTTCTTTCTCTAAATGCTACACCTTCTGATCTTTCGAAAAAGGTCAAAGTGTGCTCAAAGCGCCCTCTTGACACCCTGTAACTTGAAATTTGGTCACCTCAAAATCGATTCTTTGTGAAATTTCACTTCAATTTCAACTTGCTCAGGCCATCCAGGCTTAGTGTTGAAAACTGGAGCTATGATACCATATTATAGAATCCCCAACCACCTGCTAGGGTATGCCATGCGAAACTCTTTTGAAACTATATACAAAAATTAAAGCATATACGAATACTCTGCAAATACATAGATTCATGCAGAATAATAATAGCAATACACACATTTTTAGCACAGGACAAATTTGGGAAAAATCGAAGAAGTTTTGAAGGAATTAAAGTAGCACTGGGAAAAAAGGGGAGTGTGTTGGGAAGAAAGGAAAAGCAGCACCAGAAAAATGGGAAAAATAAGCACTGAGAAAAGCAGTTAAAATGTGGACAAACTGTTGTGGAGCAATTGGAAAGTGGACAAGTGCTGACTTGGAGAAATGGTTGGATCAAGGACTAGCCAATATTAAGTCAAGGAGAAAGTGGAAAAACTTAATCCATTTAGGGTTAGGGTTTTTGGAAGGGATTTGTCCTAGTTTTGTTTAAGTAGAATGTAGTAGGATGAGGAGAAGGTTTTCAATTTGTGGTCTGTTGTTGTACTTTATTTGGATAACAGGTTGTCCGTGTTATTGTCCTTTTGGTTGACATATGTATTGTTGAGATCGTAATAGGGTTTTTGGTTGAGTAGAAGGTTTTGTTGAAAGACTTTTGTGATATGTGGAGATCGAATGTAATGGAAGAAGAGTTGTACAATGCACAACAATTAATTTGCAAAGAATATAAATAAAGATCCCAAGTGACAAATATTTGTGGGCGTAGTCCCAAGGGGGTTGAATCATGGTATATCTGTGTTTTATGTGATTGTATGCAGTGTTTATGGTTTCTTTTACTTTACTAAGTTTTTATGATGAAAATTTTGCTTATTAATGGAATGAACATAACGTAGTAAGAATAAGCTAATGGAATATGAAAAATAGATCTAAATAAATGAGGATGATAGACACTGTTTAGATCAAAATATTTTGTTATAATAAATAAATGATTGTCATTGAGCACCTACGGTTATGATGGTTGATGAATTCCTATTAGAATAGTTGTGACAATGGTCTGGAGTGAGATCTAATGAGGGTTTGAAGGTTAACAATGAGTAGGTTAAATGCCTCTGAGAGAAACACATCCCATCCCTAGGATGAAGACATCTGAGTCTCGCGTCCACCCATAGAATCCATCTCGGGTGGGACTATGCAGTGCACTCTGTGCATTGTGTTTCCTTCTGTTATCTAGAAGGGTCGATGGTAGAAGGGTTTGTTGGTAAGATTGTAGTTAGAACCTGGGTCAATCCATAGTCAACCCAATAATGGTTCTATTGCCGATTAGAACTCAAAATATTAGATTGGGAGGGATGTATTAGGAAGCATAGCATGAGGGCTCAACAAAGGGGATGTGTGTAGGTTGTAACCCCACGAAAGAGGATATTGAAATATGGTTGATAGTTCAATAGCTATAGTTTTCCCATAAATATAATAGAAGATATAGGTTTAATTCAAGACAATATTTGGAGAGATACGTATTCAAAGAAATACACGAGAGTTTATTTATTGATTTTCCCATGCTATTGTAGGAGTGGATAACACAATCGAAAGATACCCATCCGAAAAATAGATTTAGATTAGTCGAGTAGATAGAATAAAGTATCATGTGGTTGAAAAGGGTAAATAACAAATTCACGCACGCAATATCTTTATGGATCGAAAACATTGTAGTGGGGTATATAACTGAGTTTGCAGTAGATACATCAAAGTATTACAATGTAGGAGAGAAAGAGTTTTCTAAGGTTCCAAGGGGAAGGTACATCATATCATTTTACACTTCAATAAAGAGGTTATTACATGATAAATGGGTATTAACTATGGAATCAGACAACTAAACTACCCTACATGCATGGGGGAGTTAGGGGAAACCTGAGGAAGGTCTGAGATATAGGGGGAAATGGATATATAGGAGTGCAGTAACAAGACATATCCCATTATGATGGATCAAGAGGAAATCTAGGAAATTATGCAAAAGGCAGAAACGACGTGTTGTGGAAGATGCTACCAGTATAAGCTCAATAGGAAGAAAAGATAAGTAGCCGAGAGGGAAGTCTTGGAGAGTGATGAGGAAGAGGTAGAGGATATATGTGCTATGGAGAAAACTTATTAAATACTGTGTGCCACATATGAAATAAATACTAGAGGAGCGAGATCTAATGAGGAAGAAAATACCCTTTTCCAGATCTGAATCAATGTAGAACCTACAACCCCATGTATGATTAAGACATCAAGTACAGGTAGTAGTACAGGTAGTGGTACAAGTGGAAGTACTAGTAGCAACACCATTGAAAGTTCAAGTATGAACAATAATACACATATAGTAGTACTGCATAGAGTTGGTACAACACATTCGACAATGGCAGGCATAGATCCAATGATAAAATTATTATATTTTCATGGGGATGGATCAGAATACCCAAAGAAGCACCTATTCGTGTGCGAGTTAATATGGGAAGTGAAAAGATTCAACGATGAGGAAACACAAGTAAGATAGTTAACAATAACATTCATAAACTGCACGCTGGATTGGTATATGAGTCTAGCAGTAAACAATGCACATGGTGCACCGAGAAAAGTAACAGAGATCAAGCATTCACTAATCACATAGTTTCATAGGCTGAAATCATAGGATCAGTTTATGAATGAGATGATTGAGGCTAGAGAAAAACCAATATAATTTGTATGGGAGATTGATCATAAGTTTAAGACATTGAAAGGTAAATTGAAGTATCCCATTTCGGTCATGAAGCATAGAAAATTGCTTATAACTCTTTGCTACCACACTTCAAATATCCACTGAGACAACATAAATTTCAAACCCAGGAAGAGGCACTGCAAGAAGTGATGCAGTTAGAGGAGAATTAGTATAAGCAGTCAGATCCAGCTATAGAGGAGATGAAGGAAGACCTGAAGAAATTGACAATGCATTTGAACTAGAACAAGAATAGGGAGAAAAGAGAAGAAGTGTGGTGTAGCATGTGCAGATCAAAGGGACATCACAAGAATGAGTGTCTGAAATTTTCACAGCATCTGGGAGTAGGGATACCAAATCCTTTTCCTATATGAGGGCCTTGGTGTGAAATAGGAAAGACACATGGGCACAATCCTTATCAATGTCCTATGATGCAAAAGTATAAGACAGAACCAAAGAGTACTTTCTATAACTTTTTTAAATCAGTGGGCCATGAAGACAAAAATTATAGAACCCTAGAGTTAATGAAGGAAAGAACCTCATATGCATATAGGATGCAGGCTGAGTTGATGATAGGACAGACTGCGCCACATTTTGGCAATGCATAATAATTTCAAGTGATGCCACAAATTCAAAAAAACCCATAGTATAATCAAGCACCACAATATCATCAACATAACATGGATCCACAGGGGAACATAGGAGGATTCATAGGTAGAAGAAGATGAGGAATGGGTAGAGGCAGAGGGCCTATTATATGCCATAATTTTCAACATCAAGGACACTATTCCAAAGATTGTCCTCAACCAACAATAACATGTATGTACTATCACACAATAGATCACGTGAAAGAAGAGTTCCCGAAGTTAATGACAAAGATCCAGGAGAAGAGAAATCTAAATAACTAGAATGTTCAGTGAATTACTGCAAAAATAAGGGATCCTGGGAGGAACATCAATATAGTGACTAGAGGAGGAGTGAAGACAAGATCATATGCACATGATGAGAAGAAGGAATCTCAATGTTTGATTCAGAAGAACACGCAACAATAACAACAATTTGATGCAAATAAGGAGAAGTAAACTTTCAAGGAATAAAAGAAGGAGTTCATGAAGAAGAATGAAGCATCCACATCAAACATTGTGTCGAGGTATTATACTCCTATTTTTTATATGCCTCAGTCTTTGGATCATACTTATAAAGGAGAGAAAACAAAGAAAGTAAGTAACTTAAATAATTTCCTAGAATCTTGCTTTAAATTAATGAATGGTAAGAATGCCATGGATTTGTTTAAAAATATGCTTGATAAATATAAGATAGAAGAAGGGGTAGGAATATAACCTAAGACTATTAATAAATTCCATAGAAATAAAAGAACTAGTAGAGAGTTCAGATTGAATGCAAATATATGAGAATTTAATATGGGAAATGTTATCCTAGACTTAGGATCATATGTCAACATTTTTCCAAAGAAGACTTGCGAAGCAATGGGAGAACCTACATTAGGGTATTCCAATATCCAATTGAAGCTAGAAAACCAACAGATATTGATTCCCATAGGTATATTGAATAATACAACAATGGATCTAGATGGTGTGCGCACTACAACATAATTTGAAGTAATGGATATGGTGGATGAGTCTATACCATTTCCAACACTTTTGGGAATTGATTTGGCGTTTGATAATCAAGCCATAATTATCTTGAAGACTAGAAATATGATATTTGAAGTTGGGAAATTTATGGTAGTAGAACCTTTAGATCCCTCAGATTGTGAAAGATATGCAGAACCTTTGCTTGACAGTGTTCTAGGGGATGATGTAAACCAGTTGTATAGAACTACTATGAAATAGGAAGACTATGTGAATCCAACTGCAGATGAAGTAATCAGTTGGAGGAGTATCAATTCCGATATGTCAGATTTAGATAATGGGGTACAAAAATGGCAGTAAAGATTGCATGAAGTATTTACTAGGAGGTGCGCCGGAGTTACACGTGCAGTAAGATGGGTTGGGACATAAGTAAGACAATTTCCCACATTTACTGAAGAGGACATTTTAGAAAAATTCTTGACAAAGTTTGAATCAGAGGTTTTGGATAGTCATAGATTACTAGTGTTATATATAACACTAAGGTACACACCTGCACGATGTTGGGGTGTGCATAAGGAGGTAATTCAGGACTGGGATCAATGTAAGTGATTGATGCGCATAAGATTTGGTAGGAGTCAGGAAGATAGACCCTTACAGAAGTATGATGGAAGAGGGAACCCAAGACATCATATAAATGATTGTGTCACTAATTGGATATTGGTACCACTGAGAGAATGCACTCATTTTTTTTTCATACATTGGAAGGGATACCTAGCAATTGGTACAACCAACAGGAACTGCGAAGAGAAATTATGAGTTGGGGCGCAGTGCAACAATTGTTTTTTAAGACCTTTGCAGTTGAAAGTGAGAATCCATGGATGGATATGGCATTACAAAGGATGAAAAGGAAGATATTTGAATAATATGGGTTAGATACAGTGAAAATAGACAAAGAGTACAGAAAAGAAAAACTTGAACAATTAGTTTACTTTTATTAGGTTGCAGAGGATGAAGAAGTAGAAGACAACCCACACAACATACAAATAATAGAAGGGGAAGGAGAAAGAGG
Source organism: Picea engelmannii (assembly GCA_009831015.1). NCBI lineage: Eukaryota > Viridiplantae > Streptophyta > Pinopsida > Pinales > Pinaceae > Picea > Picea engelmannii. Next base: position 278,571 of record ML784500.1, read on the forward strand.
GTTAGAAGGACCTTAGTTACAATCAGAAGAATTTTCTTCACCAATGAGTATTAAGAAAGTCAATATTGGGATTGAACAGAAACCCAATATAGCTAGAATTGGAGACTACTGGGACAATGAGACAATGGAAAATATAACTAAATTACTGCGTGAATAGAATGAGTTATTCCCAACCACATTTTCAGAGATGAAAGGGGTAGCAGGAGAACTTGGAGAGATGAAGATACCCCTAGACCATATGCAAGACCAGTGAGACAAAGACCATACATATTAAACCCCATCTATAAGAATAAGGTTAAGGAAAAACTCGACAGAATGATAGAATCGAGAATCATAGAGACCGTGGAAGAATCATAGTGGATTAGTCCAATGGTGGTCCAAGAAAAGAAGACTAGAGGGATTAGGATATGTGTGTATCTGAGAAAGCTAAATGATGCATGCGTGCATGATCCTTTTCCTACTCAATTTACAAATGAAGTTTTAGAGAATGTGGGAGGACATGAAGTCTACTCCTTCACAGATGGATTTTCAAGTTACCATCAGATCATAATTTATCTGAAGGATAGGTACAAAACCACATTTGCAATAGAGTGGGGGTCATATCAGTACACAGTATGCCATTTGGATTAAACAATGCACCAACAATATTTTCTAGAGTCGTAGTAGTTGCATTCAAGGATTTTACACATAAATTTTAGAAGTTTATCTGGATGGTTGGACAATATTCATTTTATTGAAGGACCATGTAAAAATTTTGAGGTTAATGTTAGAGAGATGTAGGCAATGTCAGATTTCCTTGAACATTAAGAAATGTGTATTTAGTACACCGTTTGGCATCCTAATTGGACACATTGTATGCAAACATGGCTTGATAGTAGACCCTGCAAATATTGTTGTTATTGTCAATTTACCACCACCAAAGTCAGTGCACCAATTGAGAGAAACATTGGGCCACACAAGGTACTACAAGAAGTTTATAAAGGGCTATGCAAATATTGTTGCGCCCATGGAGAAGTTACTAAAGAAAGACATTAGATTTCAATGGAATGATGAATTCCAATAGAGCTTCGACATATTGAAGGAGAATATGGTAACAACACCAATTTTGAGATTTCTAGATTGGAAAGAATAATTCCATGTGCATGCAGACACTTCATCCATTTCACTTGGAGAAGTTTTCACACAACCAGGTGAAGGAGATATTGATCACCTAATATCATTTGCTAGTAGAAAATTATCTGAGCCTAAGCAGAACTATAATACTACAGAAAGGGAAGGTATGGATATGGTATATTTCTTACAGAAGTTCATACATTATTTATTGGGTCAACATTTTAAGATGTTTATAGATCATTCTGCTTTGAAGTACCTAGTAAAAAATCCCATGTTGGGGGAAAGGATATGTAGATGGTTGTTATTGTTTCAGGAATATTATTTTGAAATCATAGTAAAACTAGGGAAGATAAATGTAGGACCGGATCATCTATCATTAATTACTAATGGAGAGGAGCCAAAGAACTTGGAGGAGAATTTCCCTGATGCTAACTTATTTTTTTTTCAGATTGCTGATGATTATTTTGCTAACATTGTTGGATTCTTGAGCACATGAATGGATCCCAAGGAATTTACTGTCACATAGAAAAAACAACTCATAGTGTATGCTACAGACTATCAACTGATTGCATGTCATTTATACAATTTAGGTGCAGATGGAATTCTGAGAAGATGTGTGATGGAGCATGAACACTCTATGGTGTTAGCGAATCACATGAAGGAATAGTTGGAGGGAATTATGCAGTAAATCCTACATCACAGAAGGTGTTGCGTGCAACATTATGGTGGTCTAAATTTCATAATAACGCAAAGGAATAATGTCATACCTCTGATGTCCGTTAGAGGGTATGGAAACCATATAGAAGGGATGAAATGACACTTATTCCCCAAGTAAACTGTACAATTTTTTGATAAATGGGATATGGACTTCATTGGACTGATTAATCCACCAACAAGGCGATCATGAGCCAAATACATCATCACTACAAAAAAATACTAAACCATATGGGCAGAAGCATCCCTAGTGAAGGACTGCAGTGAATAAACTATAGCACGATTTCCCTTTGAGAACGTGGTGACCAGATTTGGATGTCCTAGAATTTTGTTGAGTGATTAGGGAAATCATTTTATTAACAATAAAATCAGAGATATGACACAATAATTCAAGATATATCATCAGAAGAGCACACTTGACCATCCCTAGGAAAATGGTACACTAGAATATTTTAACAAAATTCTAGAGAATGCACTGACAAATATTTGCAATGTGAATAGGGATGATTGGGATTTGGAGGTATAAACAGTATTATGTGATTATAGGACTACATGCAAGAATCTTACAGGACATACACCATTCATACTGATGTATGGGCATGAAGCAATGGTTCCATTGGATTATTTAATATCTAGTATGTGCATTGCAACAATCACCAACATGAAAGAAGAAGGTGATGCGTAGGAAAGATTGGATCATTTGATGGAGCTGGAAGAAGACATAATTTTAGCAGGCTTCCACCAAGAAGTACAGAAAGCAAAGGAAAAATATTGGCATGATAGGCACATAAAAAAGAAAATTTTTAAGGAAGGATATCTAGTTCTCCTCTATGACAACATGTATCTACAACACCCTGGGAAGTTCAAAATGCATTGGTTAGGGCCTTATCAAGTAGAGGCCACCACTAATGGAGGTGTTGTGCAACTGAAAGATCTGGCAGGGAAGAATTTGAGAGGACTATTGAATGGAATCGATTGAAGTTGTATGAAGACAGTCGACCTAACAATCTGAGGTAAAAACAAAGAGAGAAGGTATGATTGTACATATTGTATATAATAGATGCTATAAGACAAAGACAAATATCCATAAAAACAAGAAATGTAACAAAAAGACAAAAAGATAGGATAACATTAGAAGTCTTGATATAATAGAATCGTTATCATTAATAATGCGTTGCAAAAAAAAAAGTGTTGAGGAAACTGCGTGCAAAAAAACATTTGACAAACAAAAAAAGTGGAGTGTGCAGGAAAAAGTGAAAAAGTGAAAATTGTCAGTGCAGAACCATTGTCATTTCGTCGTCCCACTATAAAAGTTGTAAAAGGGGGGAAATGTGGTCATTTGTGTTTTTTTCTCTAAGGAGAAGAACATAGAGCGAGAGTTGAGCATGAGAGGGTGCAAAGTGATAACATCAAGTGGAGATTTTTGGTCAACAGTTCAAATTTCAATAGGATGTCACCATCAAGAGTTGGAGTACCAAGCAAAGTCAGGTGAAACATGGGAAGTAGTTCTCGGGTGACAAAAACATGGATGCAAGAGATTCCCACAATCATGGATGTGGATGAGATTCACACACCATAGTATGAGCCACATATCATGTAGGTCAAGGAATAAGGAAACCCAACACAGGAGGTCGGGAAGCCTCAGGAGGACGTAGAGAGGACAAAATCTGACACATCCAGGGGAAAAGGGCCACAATAGGATGGACATGCCATAGATTCAGTGCAACAGGGCCTAGATCCAGTAGAAGAACATGAAACAGAGCACCATGACATACCAAAGGTCAGGGTTTCATCCCCACAAGGGAAGAAGAAGGCATAAGCTGAGATAAGTGTGCAAGGAATATCGCGCACATAGGCGGAATTGGAAATCGTGATGCTAAAGATCCCTGTGGGAGTGAAGGCTGCGGGTGAGATGGTGGGAGGAGTATATTCCATCAACAACTCCGACCATGACGTAGTGGACATAGTCAAATTCCTATATTTAGTGCCATAAAACTATTTGGAGAAAAGGGGAGAGGGCCCATCATGTGCACCACTGTTGGAACCTGCACAATGGATATTGGGGCTCTACAACATAGGAATAATGAACTTACTAGATATACCGCACTTTGGACATGGTAAACACATCAATGTATGTGTGAAGCAACTCCTAGAAAGGGTGCATGGAGGAATTCTATAGATGGATAGGCCAGTGCCTATTAACATTGATTTGATCACAATAATCACAGGGCTACCCACGGATGGGGAAAATCCAGAGAAGTGCTTAGAAGACAAAACAAAACAAAAATGCATCTTTGACGAAATCAAGGTAAAGTATGGCATGGAGAGAGGTAACAGGGGAATCAGGATCAGTGACATAAATGATCTTGCAACGAGGTTTGCGACAAGGTTGTTAGGTTGCAAGTTAATGTGAAAGTGCATAAAGGAGGAATTACCTGCAGGAGTTGTAGCAGCTATAGTGCAGTGCGTGAAGGGGAGCTCAATGAGTTGTGGCCTTATATAATTAACTCATTCTTGGAGGATTTCCAGGAAACATAGGATTGGGGCTCTCAGTTTCACTACTCATGGTTACTCATCCTCATTGAATTGGTAGGATGGCAAGAACCCACATATAGTCTGTTCTTGCCAAGGACAAGAAAGTGGGGAGTAGCCCACTACACGTCGCTTCGAATCACAACAGACCCAAAGGAAAATAAAATAAGCAACGATGTATTCTCTCTGTATTTAAAGTATATCCAGAACAGGTTGGCAGACACATGGGAGATTTCCCCAGAAACTGTCCAAGAGTTTGGACAGATAACAAATTTCCAAGCATCGTTCCATAGTATGTGGCTACAGGAAAAGAGGGATCTAGCCAAGAAGTGGCTATAGTTGAATTACTGCACGATGATGCAGGACATCCATATGGAGGTCAAGAAGTGGCCTGAGAAGTGGAAAGTACCAATGATCCCAAAAACAACGCCAACAATACAAACTCAGACACAGGGTAGAATAGTCCCTGCACAATAGATAGGAAGGAATGGAACTAGTAAGAAGAAGAGGATGACACAAGGTCCCGTGGGGACAAGAATCCCCATTCAAAATAAAAGTAGTACATAGAATAAATCACAACATGGTTCTACAAGGAACCCACCACGCATAGCGTAGGAACCAAGGGAAACAATAGAGTAGGTGCGCGCAAATGAAATAAGAAAAGAGACACAGGTGAAACCTATGGAGGATGAAATTGGGCAAGATACATACATGGATACACATATTCTAGAGGCATTTGAGCCATCAGATACCTAAAAGAAGAGAACAGGGGAGCAAGCAAGTGGCTCCAGAAAGAAGGTGAAGGCCCACATAAAACCAATGGAAACATCACTGACAACAGACGATGTGGATTTGATAGCCACCACAATTGAATATCGACTATTAGAAGTATGGGAGAATGCCAAGAATCACAGGGCATTGATTCTGAAGAAGATACAGGAAGTGAAAAATGTGTTGGAGCAGTTGAAGGTCAGGGTAGAGTAGCAACAGAAAGAGAAACCAACAAAGAATAAGGAAGGAGTGCCTATTGGAGAAACAATGCAAATTACAATGCAAGGGAGCGCTAATTTCATCATCACACTGAAGATACTATTTATTGACGAGGAGACAACACAAAATCCCCCAAAAAACATTGAGACATTGGACTTGGCATTGCCCAAGATTCCAACAAAGGCACTGTATAAATTATAGATTAGCATAATGAAGGAGATTTAGCCTAGGGCAAGGTCTAATGTGATGAACTTACAGTTGGCGCAGGAAGATAACACCTCACTAAAGCAGGAAGTTAGCCAATAAGAGCAGGCGAAGAATATAGCGCAACAAAAATTGGATGAGATGGAGAAAAAGATAAATGTATTATTTCAACCCATCTCAGACAACGCAAAATCAGAGGAAGCATATTCAAAAGAGAAGAAAAGGAAAATAGCACAGTATATGGAGCAGTATAAGGAATAGATCAAGGAGATGGAGGAGAATGCAATACGCACTACTCCTCTAGAAGTTAGAACACAACAACATCTGTAGAGAACATCGCGCATAATATACATAGAATGACATAGTTGTGGGAAAGGAGCACCCAACTGTGGAAACATCTATTAGAGGATGGGAGTATACAAGAAATGCTTGGGAAGGAAGACCAACTGCATGCAACAATGGAAAATGTAAAGCAATGACATAAGACAATGTCACTGTCATAGAATATCAAGACAACTGATCCCTTGCAGGAGAAGGAGAAGCAGCTGGTCGTGGAGATTGACATTGAAAAACTGAGAATAGAACATATAGGCTTGGAGGGGGGAGAGATATTAAGACCTCCAGTCACTGCGCAGGTCATAGAGGCCATGACAGAGAAGAGAAGCCAAGCTCAAGAGCAATGCCAATGGATAGTGGATATGTACGAATCATTGGCATAGGAAGTGAAATATATTGGAGTCCATGAGTGACTCAGGATGAGTGACGATGACAATTTTGGGGGCCCATTGATACAGGACAATTTTGGGAAAAATCGAAGAAGTTTTGAAGGAATTAAAGCAGCGCCGAGAAAATAGGGGAGGGTGTCGGGAATAAAGGAAAAGTGGCGCCGAAAAAAGGGGAAAAGGGGATTCCGATAAAATAAGTTACGAAGCGGACAAACTGCTTCCGATCAATTGGAAAGTGGACAAGTGCCAACTTGGAGCAATGGTTGGATCGAGGACCAAACGAGACTAAGTCAAGGAGAAAGTGGACAAACCTAATCCGTTTAGGGTTAGGCTTTTTGTAAGGGCTTTGTACCATTTTTGTATAAGTAGAATGTAGTAGGACGAGGAGAAGGTTGTCAATTTGTGGTCCGTTGTTGTCCTTTCTTTGGATAGCAGGTTGTCCGTGTTATTTTCCTTTTGGTTGACATCTGTATTGTTGAGATTGTAATAGATTTTTTGGTTGAGTAGAAGGTGTTGTTGAAATACTTGTGTAATCTGTGGATATCGAATGTAATGGCGGAAGAGTTTTACAGTGCACAAAACTAGATTTGCAGAGAATATAAATAAATATCCCAAGCGACAAATCTTTGTGGACGTAGCCCCGGGGGGGGGAGTGAACCATGATATATCTATGTTTTATGTGACTATATGCAGTGTTTATGGTTGCTTTTACTTTACTGACTTTTTATGATGAATATGTTTCTTATTAACAAAATGAACACTGCACAATAATAATAAGCTAATGGAATATGCAGAATATCTCTAAATAAATGAGGATGATAAATAGTGTTTAGATCATAATATTGTGTTATAGTAGATAGATGATTTTCATTGAGAACTTGCAGTTATGATGGTTGATGAATTCCTATTAGAATAATTGTGACAATGGTCTGGAGTGAGATCTAATGAGGGTTTGAAGTTTAACAATGAGTAGGTTAAATTCCTCTGAGAGAAGCACATCCCATCTATGGATACATACGTTTGAGTCTTATGACCACCCATAGAATCCATCTTGGGTGAGACTGCATAGTGCACTTTGTGCGTTGTGTTTCCTTTTGGTATCCAGAAGGGCCGATGGTAGAAGGGTTTGTTGGAAATATTTTAGTTAGAATGTGGGTCAGCCCATAGTCAACCCAACATGCATCATACACAGGGAAAAAACCCATAAAAACAAATGCATAATAATAATGCAACACATAGTTTAACACTCAATTAACATTTATCTTTGATAAGAATATCACCAACTACATGTAGACCTTCCACGGTCCTCCGAGCCTTAGACCACACTTCTCAGAACTCTTAGCAGTGGGTCACCCTCAAGATGGGACTAAAATCCACCTGAGTAAATAGATTCCTAATTAGAATGACATATCTCAGACAACAGGAGAAACTCCATCATAGGTTCCAACTCGAACTAACATCCTACTGTCCCTCATTCCCCACATGCTTTCCCCACCATAGGAAGTGTTCCCGTTCTCTGCTCAACAGTCCTTTGGCTTCCCCACTTCCTTTCCGGGGCTTCAAAAACAGGTCAAACAGGAAGTCTCAAAGCACTGACGTAGCAATAGTTGGGCACCTTCAGGAAATCAATTTCCACAAATTATTTCACCTGGAGGGAGTTGATCACTAGCCTGATAACCTGCCTCTTCAATATCCCACAGGACTGACAACTCGCTTATTTTGTACATCTCCTAAGCTATCTAGGCACATGTACGATGATGACAACAATAGACTTCAGGTAAGGTACATTCATGTTTCTAGTGACAGAGAGGTATCGCGTACAACTCAAGGAGTGCGTGAAATAATGGAGGAATGATGGAATGCATGAATGGTTAATGGGAAAATGGAATAATTCCCCCCCCCATATATTTTCATGCACCCTTAATGAAACATGGCTCTCAAGGAACTCATTTCTCTCCACTTGTAATTCATTCCCTTCCCATAATAACTTAGGATAACATAATTTATATCCATACCTTAGTCTTTAGGAATATTATTATAATATTCCTTTGGAATTAATCCCTCTAGCTTAGCCCCTTCCTAGGATCTTATCCCCCTTTCCCTTTCTAGTAGATTTTATCCTCCCATACTCATTTGTGGATTGGTCTACAATATTGATGTACTTTATTAATTATATGAGTGTTTACATATTAGAATAATAGGCACGATGACCTTTAGCATTCTAGGCTCTGTGGCCTAATAATCATATAAGAATTCTAACCTTTAATAACTTGGATCACCAGCCTATAAAACACAACATATATACAAAGGCTCCTTGGCCTTAATATAACACACTCTTGTTTTGGTATGAGATTCCCATGCATTGACTAAATGCACACAGAACCAGAACAAAGACTCTATATCACCAACTCACCAACTTATAAGCATTTTTACATTTACATTTACAACTCGGGTTCAACCCAAGGGTATTACAATACTGCTATCGCTAATCCACCACACTGTCTATTGGCACACCAAAGGAAAGGAAGCCACTAGTTCCTTCCATACAATGGAACCTTTGTAATATTTCCTTGGTTGTCTAAACCATTCATCCATTGATAACCCTCAAAGATACTTTGATTTCATAACTCTACCCCATAATGTGACACTATTTTACATCCTCCATAATATTTTGGTGGTGAGATTCTAGGCACAATTATAGATATTCTTGATCCCCCATCCCCAAAGATCCTTGGGGAAGCCACTTTATTCCATTTTACTAGTGGGATTCACCTAATTGATGAGATCCATACCTAAGAAATTGAAAAATGACCTTTCTAATTTTTGTGAGAATTCCTTTTGGAACTGCTCCTATAGACGCCCAATACATGGGGATACTTTTCAACATTGATTTTAGTAGAACCGATATCCCTCCTCTTGACAATAATCAATTAACCCAAAATGACACACATGACTCCACCTTTTCACTAGACACAATCAATCATGAAACTTGTAACTATATGGTTTTAGAAAAAATCCAAGATACTTTAGGCCAAAATCCATATCCTTAATCTAAAAAGGAAAAATATTTCTTATTTGTTGCAAATCGATGTCTAAGATAGAGAAAGAATATATAACATATTTATCTATATTCACTTCCATTCCAGTGGCATCATTGAAAAGGTCAAGAATCCATTTTAAAGCCGAAATATCTCTCAAGGAGCCTTGGTAAAAACAAAGAACATCGTCAACAAAGAGGAGGTGGGTGATGGATTCTTGGTTAGAGACCTTTAAACCTCTGATTGACCTAACCCTCTTGTCCTCAATAATGGTTTTTCTCAAGGCTTCAATAACTACGAGAAATAGAAAGGGAGAAACAAACATTATTTCCTCATACCACAATACACTCTAAATAACTTGGATGGGGCACCATTTATCAATACAACAAAATAAATTTATTGAATGCAACAGATTATCCAATTTACCATTGGGAGAGCCATCCCCATTTGGAGGAGGACTAGGTGAAGGAAAGTCTAGCTTACACAATCATAATCTTTTGATAAATCCAACTTAAGGATGGACATTGACATATTCAATTTTTTGACTGAATGGAGGGTCTCTTGAGCAATTGACACTACACCATGTATTTGCTTGTGCTTTAAAAACCCAAACTTGTCTTAAAAAATGATCTTACTAAGATTAGGATTTAAATTCCTAGAAATCACTTTCAACACAATTTTGTAAATTATGTTGCAACAAGAAATGGGCCAATAATCCCCAAATGAAACACCATCTTGTTTTTTGGGGATTAAAGTGATAAAGGTGGAATTGAATTATCCCGTAACTTTCCCCAATGATTATGAATCCCTTACCACCTTTAACAAATCATCTTTTATCAAATCATAGAAACCAACAAAAAACTCCATAGTTAGACCATTGATCCCGAGACTCTTCCCCTTCTAGATAGAGGATAGTGCTGCAATCACTTCATGTTTCGAGATTGCCTCACCAAGGGAATGATTCATTTCTTCATAAAAACCAGGGGGGAGTTTAGAGATGACCTACATAATATACAGAATGGGATATCCTTGGGATCCTAGAACAAATAATGAAAGTGATAGACCCCTTCCTCCACCCTTTCCTTAAAGGATCTAACCAACGATCCATCTTCTACCTTGATTTCCCAAATAGTATTAACTTTTTTCTGGAAATTGGAATATTGATGAAAAAAATTGGAGTTGTTATATCCTGGTTTTAACCACAAATCTCTACTCTTCAACCTCCAAGTTTTTTCATCCTTTTCCAAAAAATCATGGTAATTTTTTTTTAAGGACCTTAGTTTCTAAAGTTCGAAGATAGTAAGAGAGCCCCCATCCATTTCTGAATAGAGCTGGGAAATATTTGATTCAACCTCTCTTAACTTCTATAGAGATATTTCAACACAGTATTTAAGCCAAAGCTTGGTAGTATATTTGACTCTAGCTAGGTTTTCTGTAAATTGGAAAATATAGGAAGAATCAAAATATGAGGATAGATGGGACCATGAATTGATGACAAGAGATCAATAATACTCCTCCAGCTAAATATGATTAAATTTGAGTGGAGTTAAAGGAAAATCCCCCTCTAAGTACAACTTAAGAATAATGGGCCTATGATAAGACAATCCCACTTATGATACTCTCGAATTCCAAATAAATTCGCTACTCAATAAGGCCAAAAAGACCAAGAATATGTCTAATATTTTGGAAATCACTTCATCATTTGTGTGGAAATTCCTCCAATTCGGGATGAATTTGACAGGGTCAATGTCAACAAGATGGTATTTATCAAAGAAGGATGAAAAAAAATCGCTCTGATGATCCTGCCAGGGATTTCCCCCCTAGACTTCCCTCAAACATAAAGTAAGTTTCAAATCACCACCTACCACAGTATGGAAATCACTCAAAACTTCAAAGTTCTCCATACTTTCCCAAAAAGGAAATATGTCTTAATAGAGAATGTAGACATTTACCACATTAAGATTGATACCAACATCCTTGAATTCCAATTTGACCACAATGGCTTAATGAAAAAATGAATAAGATATATCTTTTCAATATAGACTCCACCCAATAATTAAACCTCCAGACTCTCCCAAGGCATCGACTGCAAAAACAGACCAAAATTTTAGCCAGGGCTCCAATACTACTCTAGCTTTTGATCCATCACACATGGTTTCTTGAATTATTAAAAAATCCAACTTTTGGCTCAAATTGATCCTTTTGAGGGATATATTTATTTTGGCACCCCCAACCCCTCTTGCATTAAAGGATAGGAAAATCATGAAGATGAATTTTTGAGGGATTTTGCTGGTCCAAGGGCCCTAGAAATAGTGGCTTGATTTCTTTTGTGGATATCCAACACAACTTGTTTATGTTCTTTAAGTAGAAGTAATTTTCTCCCAAAAAGGTTGGGATGAACAGAGTCGAGGGATAAACCCCCACTAGATGAGGAGTCTTACTTCAATTTGATTCTTGGCCTCATTTCATATTATTTTTTGCGTGGGATGGCCATCTCTACATCACTGGGAGAAGAGACCAACTTCACCTCCTTAGAGATCAAACAAAAAGTATCCAAGATTCCAACTAAAGAGGGAAAAGGGGAGGAACCACTAGGGAAAGCAGGTCCAATATTTGACACAAGGGGAATTAGGGAGACATTAGAAGGGGATAGGACAAAAAATGTACTAGCACTTACAAAGGAAACTAAAGTGGAGGAAGGGATATGGGGAATCTTACTTTACGAAACATCAAGATGAACCTATATGTCTTGCAACTGAGAAAAGAAAATCTCCTTTGGAGCCTCTAAAGCACCATTTGACATAAAAGGGAAAGGATTACTAACTTATGATTGGAAGTACTTTTCTTTTTTTACTGAGATCTTCGACGAACTCCTTAAAATATGAAATATTATAGATATAATATAATATGCAGAACATAAATATTTAGCAAGCAATGGTAGAACAACAATGATATATCTAGAACAATACCAGAATAGCACCAAAAAGAGCGCCTTTATTAATTATGGTAATGTTCACTTGCCTCTTCGAGGGGGGATTTACCCCCAACAGAGAAAATATCTATTACAATAATATCTAAGACAAAAATATCCAATGCCTTCTACTCTTATTTATACTAATTCTACCTTCTAAGGAAACTTCTAGAGGAAGATATTTATAGAAGGGGAAGCTTCTATTAAGTCTTCTTACATTGACTTACTCTCCTTTATTTATTAGGCCTTATTACTAATGTCAGTGTTTATTACATAGAAAAAATATCCTACTAACTAATGACCCATGGCGAGTGGTTAGGATCAGATCCTAACATGCCCTCCCCCTTCAAAAACATCCTTGTCCTCAAGGATGCAAGTGTGGAAACTATTGGAGTATGGTCGATGGCTCCCAGGTCGTATCCTCTGGTGATGTGTCCTTCCACTGGATCAACACTTCCTTGATAGTTCTACCATGCATCTAACGTTCATGGTGACTGAGGATTTCATTTGGTTGGAGCCAAAGGGATCCTTCTTCATCTAATTCTGGAAGGATGGTTTGGACCCTACAATTCTGTCCCACCACTTGCTTGAGACAAGAAACATGGAACACCGGATGGATTTTGAAAGTAGCTAGAAGGGCCAATTTGTAGGCCACTAAACCAATACACTTGATGATATGGTAGGGCCCATAAAAGTTGGGTGCCAACTTATGATGTCCCTAGGATTTGAGAGATGTTTTCTTGTAAGTTTGGAGCCAAAGAAACACCTTATCACCTTCCTGGAAAAAAATTTTGAATGATGCTAGTCCGCCTGTTGATTCATGAGATTTTGGGCCATGTGGAGGTTATCCTTCAGAGTTGTGAGGGTGGTTGTGTGACCTTGCATCATTGCATCAATATATTGTACCTTTGATGTGCCTGGAATATAGGTAGTGATTGTAGGTGGGCGTTGGACATACACTGCTTCATATGGGGTCATTTTAGTGGTCGTATGATAGGAAGTATTGTACCACCATTCTTCCAAGGGGAGCCATTGGAAGCTCGAATGACCCACAATAGTTGATGATTGCAACTCATTTAAGAGCCTCGACTTGAGTGTTTAAAAGGGTGAGAGAACCAAGCGATCCTTATATATTGTCCTTCCAAGTGTATATTATGGGAGGATTAGGGTCCTTTTGAAGGCACTGAATTAACTTGGAGAGAGTCTAGTCTATTATCTACTCTTGGCATACTTCTTTAATCCAATCAGGGACCATTAAGGATAAAGAAAATATGGATTCATCTTCCTCATGTTACCATGATAATTCATTGGCTACTATATTATCTTTTCCATTTTTATATATGATTTCATAATCATAATAATAACCAACATTTTGGTCAACCACTTATTTTTTGGGGGGGAGGATAATTGTTTCTCCAAAAAATATTTCATACTATGGTGATCTATTTTTATCTGAAAACGACATCCCAAGAGATATGGCCACCATGTTGCACTACATGGAGAATGTCCATCATTTCTTTTTCATATGTACATCTACCCATATTGTGGCCACCTGAAGCTTGTCTAGTAAAGGCCAAAGGTCTACCATCTTGTGTGATAACTGTGACTATACCAGTGCCAGAAGCATCTGATTCCACCACAAAGGTTTTGTTGAAGTTAGGTGCTACTAGGATAGGAGTAGTTCACATGGCCATATTTAATTATGTGAAGGCTTGCTTAGCATCAAGTGTCCAATGAAATGAATTCTTCTTAAGAAGGTTGGTCAATGGCCTAGCAATTTTTCCATAATGGTGGATAAATTTCCTATCATATCCCGTGAGACCAAGAAAACCCCTTACGTAATTTAAGGTCATGGGTCGCGGAAATTCCTACATAGGTTGTATATTTTTGGGGTCCAATTTTACCCCTTCTCGACTAAACACATGTCCTAAGTATTCCACTTCACTAGATCCAAATGAACATTTGGTCTTTTTGACAAAAAATTGGGTTTCCTGCAGCAAGTGATGAGCTTTGTCCACATGAATAAGGTGTCTATCCCAAGTTCAATTGTAAATAAGGATGTCATAAAAGAAAACCAAGACAAACTTCTGAAGGTAAGGTTTCAATAATTTATTCATGAGACTTTGGAAGGTGGATGGGGAATTGCAAAGGCCAAAAGGCATGAACAAGAATTCATAATTGCATTTATGATTTCTAAAAGCAGTCTTCGAAATATATTCCTCCTTCATCTGGATATGGTGATAGTCGGAGTGAAGGTATAATTTGGTGAATAAACAGGCACATTGGATTTCATCCAGAAGATCGTCAATGATAGGAATGTGAAACTTATCTTTGATGGTCAGTGTATTCACGGTACAAAAATCAGGGCACATGCGCCAAGTACCTTCTTTATTTTATACCATTACCACTGGTGAAGAATATGGGTTGGTACTAGGGTTAATTACCCCCGCCTCCAATAATTCCTGTACCATATTTTGTATTTCATTTTTCTAAGAAAATGGATATCTATAAGGACGTACATTGGGGGGTTGACTTCTCGGAAGGAGAGGGATGTTATGATCATGCTCACCCCTGGAGGGAGGTAAGGTTGTAGGAATCTCAAAGACCTTGGGTTACTTGTCCAAGACGAGTTGGAATATGGGAGGAACTACCTGAGAGGCACACCATGGTGGCCTTTCTTCAACAGTTTTTCCATCCTATGAGAGATGATGATTTCAGGAGAGCTTTCTTGGAGACCTCAGAGGGTATAGGGGTAAGCATATTGGGTGAAGATCATATATAATTCTTGATAATCCATTGTGATTGGCTGCAAAGTGTGAAGCCATTCCTTTCCTAATACAATATCACAACCACCCATGGAAATATAGAACATGTGGGTTTTCATAGTATAATCACCCATTTGGAGTTTAAACATTCTCACAATGATCCCCACACTTCATAGTACCACCATTACCGATGAGGATTTGAAAATTATAAATAGGATGGAAAAATCAATGGATCTCATTAGCAATCATGCGATGAATAAAATTATGGGTGCTACCATTATCAATCAACACCACCACCGACTGATGTTTTATGTAGTACTTGAGATTCAATGTCTGCAGGGATGGAATACCTGAGAGTGCATGAAGCGATATGATGGGTTCCTCTGGTTCCACAGGGGTTACAACTGGATCTTCAGCATGATCACTTGGTGGAGCCTTGTTTGGTTCAAGAGCCTGATATGATGGGATGTATTAAGAAGGAGAGGAAGTGGATGCATCAATATGGAAGAACTTTTATTCTCTACATTTATGCCCTAGTGAATACTTTTCATCACAATAGTAGAAAATTCCTTTGTTGCGATATTCTATCATTTTGGCTGGAGATACCTTTTGGACCTTCAATGTTTGTGTCGGAGTTGGGTGAGCCCCTTGAAGAGAATGGGTGAGAACTATAGCCTTCATGGGTGGGGCCTGAAGGATGGTCTCTTCTTCCTTTTCTAGTTGACATGCTTGCAACTAGGTAGTAGGATGATGCATGCTCACATGAGCCAAGATGGATTCCTTTAAGCCACTGATAAAACATTCAAGGTAAAATGCATGAGATAAGAGTCCATATAGCCAACTGTTCAAATGTTGTGATGAAATATGTGACTGATCCAATTTGGCGCATATTGGTGAGTCTACACAAAAAATGTGATTCCCTATCAAAAGGGTCACAAACTACTTTAGTGAACATGTTCCAAGTGGGTATTCCTAGATAAAATTTCTTATGCCACTGCCACCACTTCCATTATTCTTGATCCAGGTACAAAACCCCTACATGGATTTTGGTCTCATCATCCAAAATATTATGGAGGGAGAAGTATTGATCCATTTGAGAGACCCACTCTGTTGGGTTAGATCCATCAAATTTATGCATGTCAACTTTGGGCACCTTATTCCAAGAGTGTGGAGAACCCAAAGGGTAGTGGGAGGAATGTGTATTCTCATAATGGGAATGATGAGGGTCCTCTGCATTGGCCTCTACTTTCTTACCTTTTTTGAATGGTTGCATGGATTCACAAATGGCTTCTTGGATTGCTTGAGGGAGGGATTGGTTGATTGTTTCTTGTATGGTAGATGGGATGGATCCCATTCATGTTTCTAAGTTGGAAAACCTAGTATCCCAATCTTCTTGGGTCTAACCTCAGGTGGTTGGAATGGTAGCATCTTAGGTAGTAGATTAGGTGTCAGGATGAAAATTGGGACTACAAAAAGTGAGATGTACCAGGGTGATCAGGATAAAGAGAGGAGTCCAATGGGATAGGTGTCAAATGAGGGTGTATCGGAAAGGGGTGAGACAACATAGAAAACAAAAAGGTTTAAAAGTGAAGGGTACCACTACAATCATAATGAAGAGAGGAATGGAATGTAATAGGTTACAAATAAGGTTGTTAACAGGCCCTGCAATTTTTTTATTTTTTTACTCTTGCGAATTTATACTCCGCCTTGAATACTTTTGTAGTGGCAGAATTCCCAAATTCTCAATAATAGAAAATGTCGATAGGGAGTGTTTTTGCAATGAAAAAATTTGACAGGGGCCAATTTGTAGTTCAATAGATCAATTGTTATCATCCCAAGGGTTAGGTTTTGTAGGGTTTCTACAATCAAGGGTTTTCCATGTGGTATATCTCTCTTATATACGTGCGAGGTCCAATAGTAGTACTAGGACCAATATCTTAGGGAACCAACTAAGGAAGCTAGAACGTACCCTTATTCGTACTACCCAAATATCTAGGTACTAGAGAGTCGCTTCCCAAGTGTTGTTCTCGGTGACACTATAACAATCAGGAGGCCGATTGGTTTATCTACAGAGGGATTAATGATTCCTAGGCCAATACATATACATGTGTTGTCTGATCCGCTACCACTTGGAGGGGTACCAACATGGGTTACAAGGGTGGCCAACATATGTGTGCTTAAGAATCACTTGTATTTCCTACATGTATTACTCCCTGACTGTGGGTTTATGCGTGTAACGACAGATTTCTATAGCTTAAAGATGTTGGAATACGTCTCTTCCCTAAAAACAATTTTAACCCCACAAGTATTTCCTAGGAAAGAGCTATGATACCACATGCAATATTCCAGATATAATATAATATGTAGAATAAAAATATTTGGCAAGGAATTGTAGAACAAAAATGATATATCCAAAACAATACCAGAATAATACTAGAATAACACCAGAAAGAGCACATTTATTAATGATAGCAATGTTCACTTGCCTCTTCAAGGGGGAAACCTCCAATAGAGAAAAGATATATTACAATAATCTCCAAGACAAAAATATCCAATGCCTCCTACTCTTATTTATGTTAATTCTACATTCTAAGGAAACTTCTAGAGGAATATCTTTCTAGAAGTGGAAGATTCTATTAGGTCTTGTTACATTGATTTATTCTCCTTTATTTATTAGGCCTTATTACTAATTTCGACCTTTATTAAATAGAAAAAATGTCCTAATAACTAATGACCCATGGAGAGGGGTTATGATTGGATCTTAACAAAATATGAGGATCCCTTTTGCACTGCGCTTGCAGGTGACCAACCTCATGGTAGGAGAAACTACAAAACAACAACCACTAGTAGTCGACATGTTGGTGCCAAATATGTTCTTGAAAAACCAAATACACATTTCATACCAAGACATCCCTAAGTTCTACATTAATTTGAATCCACTCCCACCTCCTATCAGTCTTGTGCTCCCAATTAGGATCTAAACCAACAAATTTTCTGAGCTTATTACCAATATATTCCATGGCCTACTTAGACCAAAACACTAATGGAATCCTTGGAAGTATAACCCAAGATTTTATGACCAAGAGAGGATCCCTATTCGGGTCAAAATATGTATCCACTTTATGGAGGAAAAACCTCGAGGGGCCCCAATTCCAAATTTTCCAAAGAATTTTGTCACAATATGCTTCTATCCGAAAAATAAAACATAGCCAACCTTTGATCATGACATGTAAAAGTAACATGTAATCAAGTTTAGGTCTCCAATGTTGGTCTATACAGTTGGCTAATGGACCTTATGTATTTTTTGATGCAGGAGCATCAAGAGCATGGTTACAAGTAAGCCAAAAAACCAAGATGAGGGTGATAATGGTGATGATGTAGGGGGGGTAAAAGGTACATGTATGAATACTCATGATGAAAGAATGGTTGATGAACCATGTACGAGAAAGAGTTTCCTAAGGAATCGACACATAAAATGATTGGTGACCCATGTATTCTGGTGGATGACAACTCTTTTATATGGACTTCAACAAATTTTATGTTTTGCAGTCACAAGAAGAAGGTTGTGGATGAATAATACCAAATATTTTAGAAGATAGAAGATGTGAGAAGAGATGGAGAAAAAGGAATTGGCTTAAAGGACCTATGAAAAAGAGGAAGGGGGAGTATGGGAAATAAATCCTACTTAATGAATACTCATACTTTTAATGTTTAAATGAATAAATTATATGGTTTGTAATCAGGTAGACTAAATTATAGAAGTCTACATATGAGTGAAAGACGAGGACAAGGAGAGATATTAGGGATGGAGATAAGTTGAGATATTCATGGAAATATTTGAGGAGATATTGTGGAGAGATCATAGGAGATGGTTATGTATATAGTTATGCATTTAGTTGAACTAATTATCTAATTGTGACATAGATTTTATGGTAACCTATTATTATATAAGGGGACCATTTGTACAATAGTGGAAACACACAAGATTGATGTTTTAATAAAAAAATTCCCTTTGGGGGATCATGAGAAAATTCTTGGTGTCCCTTGCTTTGCTGAGTTTTCATAAGGTAGTGTGTTTATAGGTTAGAGTATGGTGGTTACATCATTTTTGGTATCAAATATAGAGAGGGAATGATATGTCTTCCCATGTATGTGCAACGTAGGGTATCTATGGGCGTGTAAAGAGTAGTTGAAGGATGTGGTTGATTTTAAGTCTGCACTACTACACATCCGATCACTTGACATATTTTTTCATGATGGCATCCACCCCAAAAATTAACTATCCAAGGTAAAATGTCGTTGTGTTTGAGTATTTACAACATGGAAGGATTTCTTGCATCCTTTTGATTAATTGGATCGGTTTTCATTGATGTCAACCCTTGAAGCAAGTTCAGTATGTCACATACCCACTACAACATAATAAAAGTTTCATTTTACTTAAGGGACAGAATCCCCGAAGTCCTACGGGGGTCTAGTGCAGGCTAGTTCTTCCCTATTCACCTCCCTGTGATCGCGGGTTAGGACCACAGGCAAAACAAACCAGGTTCCTTTTCATATTTTGTCACTCAGCGATACAATTGAGTCCAAACTTGAAGGTAGAATGGCGAGGGGGTTTCGGAATGAAACCCTGGCCGTAGATCTGGACACGCAGATTTTGGCCGTCTAGATCTACCCGTCGCTTAACGACAAAGCACTAGCTCCCTTTCTTTAGTCCCTAGTTCGATAGGACCACATACGTGCCTAAACGCAGGTGCCTTTCACAACTCGCGACCTCGTGAGTCGAAGACCCTCAAATTTTCTTCACAAATAACCGATACCCGATATCACGAAATGGGTATAGCTTCCTTCTGTCAGCGTCCTCTGTGCATGATCGCCAATTAGGCTAAACTCTAGCTCCTCTCGCTATTCGTCGCTTCGTGAGTTCAACGGTTGAACTCTCGTTCCTCCCTTATGCGATCCTCCGAGACTTGGAAGTCAGTGAAGGTTGACCTTCCCTTCGCACTGCTCACAAATCGCCCCTTCGCGAGTTGTAGCGTCAAATCTTGGCACCTTCCCTTCACGAACCCTCGAGAAGCGATATTTAATTTTTCCTCTCATGTTCTCACTACTCGTGACTTCGTAAGTCCAAGTGTTGAGCTCTCATTCCATTCTCCTGCGAATCCCCGAGACACGAGAAGTAAACAGAGCATTGAATCCCTTCTCTAGGCGATGTGTGTCCACCCGTCAATCACGTAGGCCCCACCTTGAATTTTTGTCATGTGTTCTCTCGGGCTCGGCTCTCGGCACATCGCTACTCGCGACTTGGAGCACCCAACCTTTCGGCTCTTACCTTGCGAACCTCTGAGTTCCCAATATCCCTGGATCTCTGCCACCTATCCTCCTCGGATGGACAGCTCAGATTCTTTTGCCCCTATTCACGAGGGCTTAACCCTCATCTATCTCACTATAGATCTAACGACTGTCGGGTTTTCTAGCTAAGATCTGACGGTTCAGATCGGTCCTGATGCCGCGCCCTTTCCCATTGATCCTTGGACGTGGAAAAACCAACAGTCCAGATGTTCTCATGGACCTTGGGGGTCTACGATTCTGATTTCCTCACTATTCACGGAGATAGAGGAAAAAGTGTTAAGGCAATTCACGCCCTCGTTTATTCCTTCGATTTAACGGTCGTGAATGACCGCAGATCCCCCGACAGGATCTCATCCGTTGATCAATACTTATCCCTATGCTGCTACTTCGGGATTTTAAGAGGGTCATTTCTCTTCATACAGGGTTGTCAAGACTTTCACATTCAAGTCATTTTTCCCAGGTTCTTGGTAAACCTTTCCAAGGAGGGAATCTCTATGAAGAGGTCTATTCCGGGGCATTCCTGGATACAGATAAGGGGAAACAAATTCCCGAGAACGGATTGGAGGTCTGACTTGGTTCAACTTATGCATAATTAGATTCATTTATCAACATAAGCCATGCGTGGTTTTTCTGTTATAAGCATATACAACTACTAGTACTCATCAAAATACCACACAGACATTCTTATAATGAAAACATTCACAGTTTCACAGCTTATGAGCATAATTATCATAATACATATATTTCCAGATGCCAGAGGCAAAACACTTATCAGAAATAACACCAGGGTTAAGCAACTGCTGAGAGGGGTGCTCGTTTCCACCCAACCGTAGGCTTAGTGACTCCCAGTGGATGTACCACTAGCCACCCCCGAGCTGAGACCACGATGCTATGAGACTGCATCTCTGTTTTCTAGTGACCAGGAGCGAAGGTTGCAATCCTTCCTCTCTTCTATCACTCACTCTGTGTATTGCGTGAGTTCTCCCCTCGCGTCTGCCCCTAATCGCTTCTACCCCACGCCTTACCCTCTTGCGAGGTTGCGTGTGGCACGATTACCCTCGCGCTGGTCAGGCCTGACAGCTCTACGGATGGGCGGTTCACCTCCCATCCCTCATTAAACCATCTACCTACCAGCCTGCAAGACATTTAATTCAGAGCCAGCGAGCTACTTTTGGTTCTCTAGGCCAGTGGAGTCCAAATACGGTATTAATTCTCGGTGGAAGTTAACGCCACCTTTCCAGGTGCCTTCCACTGCCATCGTGGTCTCTTTTTCTGCACATCCCCTCTCAGCAGTCCTGCAATAAAATTCATAATGTTATTCACA
>ML784500.1:301082-314625 GCA_009831015.1 Picea engelmannii
GATATACATGGTCTCCCATTTTGAACTCTCTTGGAGTTCTCTTTTGATCAGCATAACTTTTCTGTCGGTTCTGAGCGACCTTCAGATTTTGTTTTATCTGAGTCACTTGTTGTTCCATTTCTCTCAGCATGTCGGGTCCAAAATAAATCCTATTTACAGGATTACTCTAGCTGACTGGAGTATTACACGGTCTAACATAGAGGACCTCGAAGGGACTCGTCTTTAAGGAGGTCTGGTAGCCGTTGTTGTAAGCGAATTCTACCAATGGCAGGTAGTCTTCCCATTTTTTGGGTTGATGCATTACATGCATCCTTAACATATCCTCCAATATTTGATTCACTCTTTCTGTCTGTCCGTCGGTTTGAGGGTGATAGGCGGTGCTAAACAACAATTTGGTCTCTAAACCCACCATCAGTGATTTCCAGAAATTGGAAGTAAATTTTGTGTCTCTGTCAGATATTATCTCTCTCGACATACCGTGTAGTCGGAATATCTCTTTTCTGAATATCTGGGCGATATCTATCGCCTTACAGGTTGATTTGACAGGGATGAAATGAGCAGACTTGCTCAGTTTATCCACCACCACCATAATAACATCATTATGTTTGGTTGAAGTTGGTAATCCAGTGATAAAATCCATGGAGATGGTTTCCCATTTCCATTCTGGGATGGGTAAAGGGAGTAATAGTCCTACTGGATGTCAATGTTCTGCTTTAACCTGTTGGCACTCTATGCATTGGGCCAAATATTTGGCTATGTATTTCTTCAATCCAGGCCAATAAAACTGTTTCCGGGTGGCAGTGATCATTTTCTGGTATCCTGGGTGACCAGTGTAGGGTCTTTTATGTAGTTCATCCATGATGAACCTCTTCAAGTCGTCATGATTTAGAATGTACATTCTATATCTGTAGGTGAGCAAACCTCCTTCAGTCATCTGGTAGCCTTCATACTTTACTTCAGAGGGTTCTTGTTGTAGGTACAGGGTCACAGTTTGAACGAAGGGATCTATTTCTTGTGCCTTTTTGACTCTGTTATTGACATCTGTCTCGCAGGTACTCACTGCTGCCAGGTGAATTGTTTTCATGCTTCTGCTGAGGGAATCAACCACCCTATTTTCCTTCCCTTTGATGTGTTTGATTTCAAAATCAAATTCGCTAAGGAGGGCCATCCATCTAGCTTGTCTAGCATTGAGCTTTGGTTGGTCAGACAAATATCGCAATCCACAATGATCCGTCATAAGTACAAATTTTCTTCCCAATAGGTAATTCCTCCACATTTTTAAGGCATGCACTATGGCAGCCAGTTCTATATCACGAGTCACATAGTTGACCTCATGTTCATTCAATTTTTGGGATTCATAGAAGATCACCTTTCCTTCCTGCATAAGGAATCCTCCGATCCCTCCCTTATAGGCATCTGTGCACACAAGGAAGTCAGCTTCTGGGTCAGCAATTTTCAACATAGGTGCATGGGTTAGCAAATGTTTCAAGGTTTGAAATCTTTCTTCACATTGTTGTGTCCACATAAATTTCGTCCCCTTCTTCTGGAGGGCAGTGATTGGACAACCAATCTTTGAGAATCCTTTTATAAATATCCTATAGTATCCTACCAATCCCATAAAGGATCTAATGTCTGAAACATCCCTTGGGGTAGGCCATTCCATGATAGACCTGATCTTGTCAGGATCTACTGCTACCCCTTCCTCGGACAGAACATGTCCCAAGTAATGTATTTGCTTCTGAAAGAAGTCACATTTGCTGAATTTAGCATAGAGCTGATGCTCTCTTAGCACTTGCAGCACAAGTCTAAGATGCTCTTCATGTTCTTTTATATTCTTAGAGTAGATTAATATGTCATCAATGAAAGCTAGTACAAATTTATCTAGAAATTTACTGAGTACATTGTTCATTAAGCACATGAAAGTGGCAGGGGCATTGGTTAACCCAAATGGCACTACCACAAACTCATAGTGACCATACCGTGTACGTAAAGCAGTTTTATGTATGTCTTCACCCTTGATTCGGACTTGATGGTACCCCGACCTCAAGTCAATCTTTGAGAAAATAGACGCACCTCCCAACTGATCGAATAGATCATCGATCTTGGGCAAGGGGTACTTGTTCTTTATGGTTACTTTATTGAGTTGTCTATAATCTATACATAGTCTAAGGGTGCCATCCTTCTTTTTCACAAACAGGACTGGTGCTCCCCATGGGGACACGCTGGGTCGAATATAACCCTTATCCATCATTTCTTTCAATTGCAATTTGAGTTCCACTAACTCAGGTGTGCTCATTCAATAGGGTGTTCTAGACACCGACACCGCTCCTGGTGCAAGCTCTATCGAGAAGTCAATATCTCTTCTCGGAGGTAGACCCGGTACCTCTTCCGGAAACACATCTTTGTATTCCCTCAGGATAGGGTGATCGTTAGGGCTTGGTTTAGCACCTTTGATTATTTTCAACACCTGTATCACATATAGGGGACATCCCCTTCAACAATACTTTCTCATTTGCAGGGCTGATATTTGTCTCACCGAGACCGATTTTTGGATCCCTTGAAGGGTTATCCTTTTTGCTTCTTTTCTCACACATTCTAAGGTTTTATGGTAACAATCCAGCCTCGCTTTGTGGGTGGCCAACCAGTCCATACCAATCAATAGATCATATGATCCCAGGGGTAATACATTAAGGGTTGCTTGGGTGGGGAATTCACCCAACATTAATTGGCAAGATGGTATGACCTCTACTACCTTTCTTTTGGTGCCAGTGGCTAACTGTACCAGCCATGTCTTCGTTTTCTTCTGTGGCTGTAGTTTACACTTATCAACAGCTCTAGGGGATATATAACTCAAATTTGAACCAGGGTCAATCAAAACAGACACCAGATGGTTTAAAATCATACCTTCTATTTCCACCACTGAAGCTTGGTGGTTAGCTTGGTTATTATCCAAGGCTGCATAGATCTGCGACACACTCCTTGCCACATCATTGACTATGGTAGCTTCCTGAATGTTATAAATTTTTTGACTGTTCTGTTGTCGGTGTGGACAGTCTCTCAGGAGATTCTCTTCTCCGCAACCCCAACATTTCAGAGGTTCTCTCTTTGGGTTATCAGTGTTCACTGGTATAGGTCCAGAATTTTTATTTCCGTCTGATGATGGAAAGTTCTGTTGGAGTACACTCCGGGCTGGATAGTTCATTCTGGGGTTCTTCTTGTAGTTTTTAAATACTGAGGATTTGACCCCCTTTTTCTGAAATCTCGAACCACTCTTCTGTTTCCAGTTTTCACGAGACTCTGCCCAATGTCCATATTGTTCATGACAATATGTTGCTTTTCGAATAGTGTCTTCTAAGGTCTTTGGCTCATCGAATTCGATTCGGTTCTGGTATTCCTTGGGTAGCCTACTGATGAAGCGTTGCGCCTTCGCTTTCTCTGCTTTGATGTAGGGTACATATCTCAATAAGTCGAGGAATTTATTGACATATTCCTCTATAGTGAGTTGCCCCAGTTTGAGTTCATAAAACTCTTTAGCCTTCTCATCGAAATATCTTTCCGACAAATACTTCTTCTGGAAGTAATTTTCAAATTGTTTCCAAGACAGGTCCTCCTCGCGGACCCCTTTCATATTCTTAAGATCTTCCCACCAGATGGAAGCCTTTCCGTTCAAATTGAAAGTGGCCACTCGAGCCTTCAAATTCTATGAAAAATCATGGACTCTGAAATATTTCTTTAGTCCAAGTAGCTAGGCCTCGGCTTCCTCTCCCTTTTTTATCTCACCGTCGAAGGAGGGAGGTTTGGCCTTTCTGAATTCCTCAAATTTATGACCCTTGGAAGTCTTTTGCTTCTTTTGTTTTCTTCGAGAATAGGAACTGGTCCTGCTACTGGAAGAGCCTTCTGAATCGCCAACTTCCTTCTCAGTGGAGTCGTCTGGCACTAGTCCTTTACCTATGGGGTGGACCTTTCTTGATGTGCTTCTCTCAGTATGGCCACTGATACGACCATGATTCTGCATCTCAGCTTCATGCTGCATTTGTCGCCTTAGGTCGGATAAGCTCTGCAGTAAAACTGCATTAATTTTGGTTTTCTTTTCTTGTTATTTCATCATCCTTTCATTGTCAGCCTTGCAACTTTGCAATTCAACCATGAGACTCCTCATAGTCTCGGCTAGGTCTGGAGGGGTTCCTATTTCTATTCTTTTGTCAGAATCTTCGTCTCTATTATGGAAGCCTTCTCCCACCTCTTGGTGAGTCACCATACTCTACGTCTGTAGATTCCCGTGGCTGATCGTCCGCTTGAGTGAAAAGACAAACACTGGTTATTAGTCAAGAGTTAAATACATTTTTATAATTTGCGCATAATTTATAACTCTTTCACATGCATACACAGTCGGGTTCTCATTTTCCAAGTTTTTAATCCTGGACAAGAGAGTTAAGTTAGGGGGTTACTCCTTGTAGAGGTGCTTCGAACAGAGCTTATGGGAAACTCGTTCATGAGCCCAATTAGGTCGAGTGCTGTAACCATGCTCTGATACCAATTTGTCACATACCCACTACAACGTAATAAAAGTTTCATTTTACTTAAGGGACAGAATCCTCGAAGTCCTACGGGGGTCTAGTGCAGGCTAGCTCTTCCCCGTTCACCTCCCTGTGATCGTGGGTTAGGACCATAGGCAAAACAAACCAGGCGCCTTTTCATATTTCGCGACTCAGCGATACAATTGAGTCCAATCTTGAAGGTAGAATGGCGAGGGGGTTTCAGAATGAAACCCTGGCCGTAGATCTGGGCACGCAGACTTTGTCCATCCAGATCTACCTGTCGCTTAATGACAAAGCACTAGCTCCCTTTCTTTAGTCCCTAGTTCGATAGGACCACATACGCGCCTAAACGCAGGTGCCTTTCACAACTCGCGACCTCGCGAGTCGTGAGTCAAAGACCCTCAAATTTTCTTCACAAATCACCGATACCCAAGATCATGAAATGGGTATAGCTTCCTTCTGTCAGCGTCCTCTGCGCATGACCGCCGGTTAGGCTAAACTCTAGCTCCTCTCGCTATTCTTCGCTTCGTGAGTTCAATGGTTGAACTCTCGTTCCTCCCTTATGCGATCCTCCGAGACTTGGAAGTCAACGAAGGTTGACCTTCCCTTCTCACTGCTCACAACTCGCCCCTTCATGAGTTGTAGCATCGAATCTTGGCACCTTCCCTTCACGAACCCTCGAGAACCGATATTTAATTTTCCCTCTCGCGTTATCGCTACTCGCGACTTCGTAAGTCCAAGTGTTGAGCTCTCATGCCCTTCTCCCGTGAATCCCCGAGAAAAGAGAAGTAAACAGAGCATTGACTCCCTTCTCTAGGTGATGCGTGTCCACCCGTCAATCACGCGGGCCCCACCTTGAAGTTTTGTCATGTGTTCTCTCGGGATCGGCTCTCGGCACATCGCTACTCGCGACTTGGAGCACCCAAACTTTGGGCTCTTACCTTGCAAACCTCTGAGTTCGCAAGATCCCTGGATCTCTGCCACCTATCCTCCTCGGATGGACGGCTCATATTATTTTTCCCCTATTCACGAGGGCTTAACCCTCATCTATCTCCCTATAGATCTAACAACTGTCGTGTTTTCTAGCTAAGATCTGACGGTTCATATCGGTCCCAATGTTGCGCCCTTTCCCATTGCTCCTTGGACGTAGAAAAACCAATGGTCCAGATGTTCTCATGGACCCTGGGGGTCTACGATTCCAATTTCCTCGCTATTCACGAAGATAGAGGAAAAAGGGTTAAGGAAATTCACGCCCTCGTTTATTCCTTCGATTTAACAGTCCTGAATGACCGCAGATCCCCCGACAGGATCTCATCCATTGATCAATAATTATCCCTATGATGCTACTTCGAGATTTTAAGAGAGTCATTCCATTTCGTAGAGGGTTGTGAAGACTTGCACATTCAAGTATTTTTTCCCAGGTTCTTGGTAAACCTTTCCAAGGAGGGAATCTCTGTGAAGAGGTCTATTCTGGGGCATTCCTGGATACAGATAAGTGGAAACAAATTCCCGAGAATAGACTTGAGGTATGACTTGGTTCAACTTATGCATAATTAGATTCATTTATCAACATAATCCATGTGTGGTTTTTCTGTTATAAGCATATACAACTACTAGTACTCATCAAAATACCACACAGACCTTCTTATAATGAAAACATTCATAGTTTCACAGCTTATGAGCATAATTATCATAATACATATATTTCCAGATGCCATAGGCAAAACACTTATCAGAAATAACACCAGGGTTAAGCAACTGCTGAGAAGGGTGCTCCTTTCCACCCAACCGTAGGCTTAGTGACTCCCAGCGGATGTACCACTAGACACCCCTGAGCTGAGACCACGATGTTGTGAGACTGCGTCTCTGTTTTCCAGTGACCAGGAGAGAAGGTTGCAATCCTTCCTCTCTGCTATCACTCACTCTGCATATTGTGTGAGTTCTCCCCTCGCGTCTTCCCCTAATCGATTCTACCCCACGCCTTACCCTCTTGCGAGGTTGTGTGTGGCACGATTACCCTCGCGCTGGTCAGGCCTGACGGCTCTACGGATGGGCGGTTCACCTCCCATCCCTCATTAAACCATCTACCTACCAGCGTGCGAGACATTTAATTCAGGGCTAGCGAGCCACTTTTGGTTCTCCGGGCCAGTGGAGTCCAAATACGGTATTAATTCTCGGTGGAAGTTAAAACCACCTTTCCAGGTACCTTCCACCTCCATCGTGGTCTCTTTTTCTGCACATCCCCTCTCAACAGTCCTGCAATAAAATTCATAATGTTATTCACATTCCTTGACCTTTTCCTCAAGGTCCATTTACATCACATATTCACATTTATGAGTTTTCCATAGTTCTTGGCCAGTCCAGTTATTTTTACAAACTGGGGGAAACAGGGTGTTACACGGTAGCAAATTACACTAGCCCGAACAATATGGTTAAGGGACTCAAGTTTGTTTGATGTATAATGGTATGAATATAAATGTATTTTTAGGTAAGACTATTCTATATGGATAGTACATGTTATGCCATTTCTATTAATATGTGAAACGTCACATAAATCCTCACGGATAGAGAGTTATAGCCTTGTGAAGTTGGATAACCCTCATGAGTTATCTAGAAGCCCCTAGAAGGTCAAATAAGTCAATTATAGAAACTCATAGAAGAAGTTGACTAGTCAACATGGGTGAAACTAGGAGTTAATCATGGGTTAAGTTGTTGCAATAAGAAAATAATTAAAAATAAATTAGTTGCAACTAGAAGTGGAGAGTTTACTATTTGTGGATAAAGTGGTTATAAGTGGACAAGTGGTTATAAGTGGGTTATCCCTAAAATAAAGAAGTTGGGTTAAGTTGGTTAGAAGGTAACCCTTATATGAAGCTACTTGGAGAGTATAAATATGAGACCATTGGTCTCCTATTAACACCTATTCAGCACATTGAATATCTATTATTGTGTAAGTTTTATTGCAGGTACTCATTGACACATATTAAGCTACACATGTCTGAGGTATCACAAAGGGTTGAAGACAAAAGTTTTGGAAACGCACAAATATTGAAAAACCCTATTTTTTTAGGTGTATGTTGCCTGCAGTGGAGAAGGGTGCATACGTACATAGGCCAATAGTATAACATGGTGCATAGAGTTGAAAATACATGAAATCTTGAGTTGTTGAATGTTCTAGATTCACAGAGTCTAAAAGAAATCTCCCAGGAAGGTCTATAGTGATTAGGTATAACATATCTATCTACATATTCAAAAGGTATGTCATATTCTTATGTGCAGTTGGATGTTGTTTCCTCCATGGGATATGGTTATGGGAGTTTGAGGTTTTTCCCTAGAGATGATGTTGGTTGTATGGAACTTATGGTATGAGCTAGATCTATAGAAATACAACACTAGTATGTTGGTATTATTCATTAGTACATCTTGTTGGTTGAATTGTTGAGATATAGCTAGTATTTCATGGTACATGGATGAGGGATTTTGGTTGTGAAGTGGTTGTGAAGTTGTTTGTGAAGGTTGATGTTGCATGTCAGTAAGGGTTTGATGTCTAGTCTATGTGAGGTTTATTACACTTGTTCATAATTGTACACACATGTATAACACATGACTAGAGAGACATAGATTCACTTGGTTAAGGGATATATAAGATGATGCATGCACATGGAAAACTACAGATAAGACACAGTGGCATGTTGCAGGTTGATGTGACAGAGACAACCATGTGTTTGAAGTTTCAAAAAATACGAAAACCCTATCTTTATGAAGGTGTATGGGGGTTTCAGTATAGACAGGATGCGTACATACGTAGACTGCATTATAGATAGGGCACATACATATGCGAGCTCCATTACATACATTTTGTGTACCTGTTGGTATTTTTTTGTACATGATGACTTCTGGTACAAGATTGATTACAAGATTTTGGTATAGGTTGGTTATAGTTTGTTGGCACAGATTGGTACAGGTTAACAATGGTTTATCTTACAATGACATTGTGGCAATGGTTTCATCATTTGACACTTATATTTCAGGGCGACAAGATGAGGAAAGTATAGGTGATTGTAGCCACCTTCTAGTTGTAGCTAGAAAATAGGGGGTTGTAGCCTCCTTCTAGTTGCATCTAGAGAATTGGGGAGTTGGAGCTTCCCTCAAGTTGTATCCTGAAAATATAGGGGGTCGAAGTCTCCTTCCAGTTGAAGTTGTAGAACAAAGGAAGTTGGTGCTTCCAATGAATGTAATTCTTAAAGACATATAAGAAAAAACATTTCATGGTTTTCTCTTGCATTGGGTTTCCATGTAAAAATATTGGTTTATTGTGTATGCATATTATTGTTCATTGTTCATGGTTTATTTAATTTGTAATTGTTGAATTATAATGGTATATTTATCATAAAGATAAATAAAAATTACATAACGTGGTTAAAAAGATAAAAAAAAGTTGTATTACTAATTCACCCCCCTCTTAGAAATCCAACAATTGGTATCAGAGAAGTTTCCTTCAGGAATTAGTTTAACCACTGGAAGGTAGATCATGTAGAGAAACAATATGCATAAAAATGGAATACCACAGTTTGATGGACAAAACTATGCATTCTAGAGTAGAAGGATGAAAACATATGTACAAGCACAGGGATTTGAGGTTTGGAAATCAATTGCATATCGATATAAAGAACCCACCATTCATTCAACAAATGAAAATGGAAGGAAACTCGGTCTAAATAATTCAAAATCCAAAAACTCTCTTATGAATGGTCTTGGTGATTTGATATATGTCAAAGTTATGCATTGTAACTCTGCAAAGGAGATTTGGGACAAAATTCAAAATGTTTATGAAGGAGATGCAAAAGTCAAGGAAACAAAGCTTCAAACTTACAGAGGTCAATTTGAACAACTTAAGATGAAGGAAGATGAGAATATTGCATCATAATTTTTGCGAGTTGGTGAAACAATGAATGTAATTAGAGGATTGGGAGAAGAAGTTGATGAATCTATAATTGTTCAAAAAGTACTAAGATATCTTCCAATGAGATTTGATCCAAAGATATCAACACTAGAAGAAATAATAGATCTGGATTCAATAAACATGGATGAGCTACATGGAATATTCACAGCATATGAAATGAAAATTGAATAGGAGAATCTAGTTACAAAAGAAGCAACATTCAAAGCATCCAATAATTTAAAGAAAAAGGGAAAGTAACAAGAAAATTCAGACAAAAACAATAGTGACATCTCAGAAGATGATGAAGAAGTAGCCAACTTTGTTAGAAGACTGAAAAAGGGAACCAATGGAAAATATAGAGGTAATCTTCCATTGATTTGTTTTAATTGTGATGGTATTGGTCATTTTGCTAACAAATGTCCCCATAAGAAAATAAAATAAATTAATAAGATGATTCAAATAAAAAACAAATGTACAAAGGAAAGAAAACCAAAAATAAATTCTTCAAGAAAATATTTTGCAAAAAAAAAAGATAACACCTTATCAGATGAAGATTAAGATAGTGGAAGTGAGACATAAAGGGTTCTATTCATGGAAGTAGAAGACTTTGGTGAAGATGGAATCAAATAAGAATATGAAGAGGTAGAATTTGAGTACAAAGACAAATTGATGAGTGCCATAGAAGTTATAAAAAGGGAAAAGAAGAAAAACAAGTCACTACAGGAAGAACTAAAAAGAAAAGAGGAATATCAAAGTTTCAACTCTAAAGAACTAGAACATATGATCACTAAGTTAAAAATTCAAGTTGAAGAAGACAAAATAATTGAAGACACACTCATGGAACGATTAGAATAAAGAGACATGATCATTGGAAATTTGGAAGCAGAGATTGCCACATTGAGAAACGATCTTCAAAAGAAAAACATGGAGAATATCTCTAAAGTTTGAGATACAATTATTAACAGTAAGAGGCCAAATTATGACAAGTACAGAATTGGATACAATCATATAGAAAATGGATCAAGCTCCAAAACAATATATCAATAAACACATCCAAGAAGCTATGCAGAGAAAGTCAGACGAGACAAGAAGTTTTACAAGGAAGATCATGGGGACACTCCACCTAGAAGATTTAGATTTCAGAATCAATGACAGTCAGAAACAAGAAGGGATTAAGAAGAAGAAGGATTCATAAGAGTAACTCCTTTCAGAATATATTTAACTCCCGGGTATCGAAATATATTCTTTGGTTTATGTTATGCATGTAATAATTTTGGACATAAAGTTGTAAATGCAGAGAAAATAGCAGAAATAGAAACAACTATGAAATTCTTGCAAAAAATAGTTATCAAGAAGGCCTAGTTAAACACAAGAGAAGAAGCTACAACAAGTTTGAATCATTAATAAATGAAGTGGAATGATACAAGTGGAACAACTTTGGACACATGACCAAATATTGTAGAATGAAAATTCATTCTAGAGAAGCACAACAAAATAAAAACAATCACAGAGATGAACCTCAATAGAGAATATGGATAAGAAATCATAATGAGTATAAAAATGAAGAGTGCACACTCACTCTCCAAGATAAACAAAATAAACGTGGTTGGTATGCTGACAATGGTTGTTCAAATCACATAACAGGTGGTGAGGACAAGTTTCTAACCTTGAGAAAGGAAAGCGATGGATCAATTTCCTTTGGAAATGATGACTCAACTAGAATCATTGGAATATGCACAATCATAATTGGAAACAAGGATACCAAGGAAGAACATGTTATACCAGTGGAAGATATGAAACACAATCTTCTAAGTGTAAGTCAAATGTGTGACCAAGGTCACAAACTTGTTTTTGATTCACATAAGTGTGAGATAAGAAAAGAATGTTCAAGAATATTGGTTGCAACAACTTTGAGAACTTCGAGCAACATATATGTATGGAAATGAAAAAAAAAATCTAGGAAAGGAAGATGAAGTCTAGGTATGGCACAAAAGGATGGGTCACATGAAATTTGACAACCTAGTCAAAGTCAACAAAAGGAAGCGATTAGATAAATTCCCCAGATCACGAAGCCAACCAACACCTTATGCAAGCATTGCCAACAAGGAAAGAAAACAAAGAACAAATTCAAATCAAAGGAATACTCCACAACAAGACCACTGGAAATTGTACATACTAATATAGTTGGACCAAATAGAACAAAGGTTTTAAAAGGTGAGCAATATTTTATGTTATTGGTTGATTATTATACAAGGATGGCTGTAGTTTGTTTTCTTAGGAAAAAATCAGAAGCTTCTAGGAAATTCAAGGTATACAAGGAAATGGTTGAAAATGAAATGGATTCAAAAACCAAATGTTTGGTATCTGATAATGGGGGAGGGTTTACTTCAAAGGAATTTACGGATTTTTGTAGCAAGCATGGAATAAAAAGGAAATTCTATGTTTCTAGGACACCTCAAAAGAATGGAGTTTTCAAAAGGAAAAACAAGACAATAAAGGAAATGAATCAAACTATGTTAATGGATTCCAAGTTGACAGATGTCTTTTGGGCACATGCAGTACATACAAAAATTCACATTCAAAATAGATTAATTATCATATACAACAATGATAAAAATCCCTACGATCTATGGAAAGGAAGAACAATGAATGTGAAGCACTTCAGAGTTTTTGGAAGCAAATGCTACATCAAAAGAGAAGACGACAGAATGGGAAAG
Source organism: Picea engelmannii (assembly GCA_009831015.1). Classification (NCBI taxonomy): domain Eukaryota; kingdom Viridiplantae; phylum Streptophyta; class Pinopsida; order Pinales; family Pinaceae; genus Picea; species Picea engelmannii. Next base: position 313,280 of record ML784500.1, read on the forward strand.
TTTGATTCTCATGTGGACAAAGGCATACTTGCTGGGTAATCAAGAACAAGAAAATAATACAAAGGTTTCAATATGAGTCTCAACAAAGTTTTGGAAAGCATCAATGTGACAGTTGATGAGATAGGTGGACAAAAAATAAATGAAGAAGAAAAGGAGTCAGTGGAATAGGTTCACAAAGAAGAAGCAAAGGGATAGGAAGTAGCAGTAGGGGAAGATGAAGAAGAGAATTTAGAAGCAGAAGAGAAAGAAAAAAAATATCTTCAAGTAATTCCAAAGACACCTAGCAAACGATTACAAAAGAATCATCCATCAGATCAGATTATCGGGAACACAGATGCAAGAGTTGAGACTAGAAGAAGAATTCATTCACCAGAACAACTGGACCTATCACTCTTATATTTGATTGAACCAAGCAAATTTGAAGAAGTTGTTGGTTATATATTTTTCTATGCCATCTGATTTATTGACCCAGGGTTCATATCTTTCGGGTTTCCAGCAAATCCTCTAAAACTATCGGCCCTCCTGGTAAACCAGAAGGTAACAAAGCACACAGAATGCGCTGCGCATTCTTACCCAAGATATCTTTAATGGGTGGCTGCAAGACTCAGGTGTTTACAACCTAGTATTGAGTATGATATATGAGAAATCAACCTTTGAACCATTATTAGTGTTGATTAACGTTGGTTGTCATTGATGTCAACCCTTGAAGAAATCCTCGTAGCATAAAGTTTTGGGTAATGGACCCAATATTGTTTGATGTAAATATGGCTCATTATTTTTTTGTCATGGTTGATAAGAAGTAAATATGTATGAACTCCAAAGTGGTCCCCTTATGGTGAAATCCCTCACGGAAAGACGCTTTGTGGAGTAAGAGAACCCATGCTTAATTGTGGAATAATGAGATGAAGGAAAGTGAATTTGTTAGGGAAAATATCCTAGATGGATAGTTCTTGTCATGTCATTTCCAGTGGTATGTGGAATTTCACATAATTCCTCACGGTTAGAGAGTTATGTCCATGCGAAGTTGGAGACCCCAGGTTTGGGTAATGGACCCAAGTTTGTTTGATGGATAACGGTATGAATTATGATATATTTTTAGATAATTCTATTCTATATGGATAGTACATGTCATGCCATTTCTAGTGGTATGTAGAACGTCACATAACTCCTCACGGTTTGAGAGTTATGGCCTTACGAAGTTGAAGGACGCTCATATGTCATCTAGAAGCCCCAAAAGGTCAAAGTAATCAAAGTGGTTTAAGAGATTTTAAAAGGTAAATAATAAAGTGAAGTGATGAGTGTATTATAATTCAAATTGAATACAAAATAAATAATTTCAATAATAA
>ML784500.1:314725-349298 GCA_009831015.1 Picea engelmannii
ATGGAACCACATCGATCCATCTTCATCATGTATCAATGACAACTCATTGATCCATCTTCATCTATGCATTCTCATCAAGGACACTACATATTATATTACATAAATCATCAGTCAATCAATCCTTTGACATCAATCAATCACTTAACATCAATCAATGACATCAACCAATCAAACCATTGGCATCAATGACAACATGATCCAACAAGAGGTTGGTGCATGGTTGATGCACTTGTTTATGGTACAGGTTGATTATAGGTTGAGGTACAGGTTGATGCATGGGTGATGCATGGTTCAGGTTTATTGGTACGGGTTTACAACGATATATCTCATAGTGATAGTGTGACAATGGTTCCATCATTCTAATTCTACTTTAGGGTGGCAGGATGGGGCAAGGACAGGTGGTTGTAGCCACCTTCCAGTTGTAGCTGAAGAACATTGGGGGTTGTAGCCTTCTTTTGGTTGCAGCCAGAGAATTGGGGAGTTGGAGCTTCCCTCAGGTTGTAGCTTGAGAAACTAGGGGGTTGGAGCCTCCTTCCAGTTGCACCTGGAAAACAAAGGAAGTTGGTGCTTCCAATGAATGTAATTCTTCAAGACATATAAGAAAAAGCATTTCGTGGTTTTCTCCCGATTTGGGTTTCCACGTAAAACATTGGTGTACTGTGTATGTGTTTGATTTTTTATTTCTTACTGCTCATTATTAGATAATAATTCTACATTGATATAACATTTGAATAAAAAGGATTATAATTACGCTATTACTTATTCACCCCCCCTCTCAGTAATCCAACAATTAGAACTAGTAAATGTAACATACTATTATTCATGATTATGCAATAATTTCAACATCTTGTTCCCTCAGTATTGTGAATAGTATTTAAACAAGCAATATAATAACTCATTCATTCATCAAGCATAAAAAATCACTACTGAAAAGAGGATAAAGATAGGCATGCATTCATCACATTACATAGATATTACCGTGATTCATGCCCTCCTGGGCTACGTCCATGATGATTTGGCTCTTGGCTCTCTTTTATTATGATAGTTTTGTATCTACGCGTCATGCGCTTACAAATCTCCTCAGATGGGTAAGATCTGTATGAGGTGAACTAGATCGCACCAGGCTCCTCATCCTGTGATCTAATCCTCAAGATCTACCTTCTCTCGTCTCCTCTAGCTCAAAAACTTACAAAACAGTTCATACAACAAAATGTAAACCCGATTACTAACTAATTCAGAACAACTACAAAATTCGTGAACAACAACAACCTATAATACCTCTATATCAATATTTATACATCTTTGGCTCTTTAGCCATTACAATACATGTAATATCCCTAGGCCGAACCCAATTGTAATGTAAATGAAAATGTACTTAAGCTGGTGAGATGTTTGATATCATTTTGTATGCACATTCCGTTGCATAGTGCCCGCAGGTACTGCGCAGTGAAATGATGAAGTGTGCACATTCCAGGATACCGCGCATAGCATCTTAAGTGCGCGTGATTGTGAGGCTAGCGGTCCTTTGTGTTTATGCTATGTTTTGTAGTTTGGTGAGACTGTGGTTATAATATATGATGCTTATGTTTTGATTAGGTCAGAGAGCCTAGATGTTAAAGGCCAGTGCACCTGTTTTGTACATGTCTCATAATTAATATAAATACATCACTGCGCACAGACTGACCATGATAAAAGAGATGGGGGACTAAACTCCACTAGTTAGGGAAAAGGAGGGGCTAAGTTAAGGAAAATGGCTAAGCTATGGAGCTTAAGCCAAAAAGGAATATTATATTAATATTTCTTAAAACATAAAGTATGGATATTTATTTTATCCTAAGTTCTAAAGTTGGGTACAAGTGGGCCAAAGTAGCTCCCAACATGACAAGTGTCAATTTTGGGACATGCATACATATGGTTGGGACTTAGTTCATTTCCTATAATCATTCCTTCCACCATTCAACCATCCAGTCAATCATCCATGAGTATTCACACCCATCGAACTATCATTTTCATTTTCATGACTGTACATGAACCCGTATCCATAGCCATTTGTGTTGGTGTATCTGGTTAGCTTGGGAGCTAGAATGAAGAAGTGGGTTTTCAGGCTCGTGAGCAATTCTTTGGGCGAGAGAATTGTTGTGGATTGATTTCTTGAAGGTGCTAAAATACAACTATAGTGCTCTGAGACTTCCTGTCCGGCCTGTTGTTGAAGCCCGGAAAGGAAGTGGGGCAGTCGAAGGACTGTTGAGCAGAGAAGGGGCACACTTCCTAGGTGGGACAGGCATGTGGGGAATGAGGGATTGTAGGTTGTTACTTTGAGTTGGCACCTGAGACAGAGTCTTTCTTGTTGTCTATGAGCCTTTAGTCTGGTTAGGAATCCCTTTACCTGGGTGGAGTTTAGTCCCAGCTCGAGGGTGACTCACTATTGAGATTGATGAACAGTGTGGTCTAAGGCTAGGAGGTTTGTGGAAAGTCTGCACACAGTTGGTGACATTCTTGCCAAGATAAGTGCCAATTGTGTGATAAATTTACATGTTACATTTTATTTACGTGTTTATTTTTATGGGAATTTCCTATATATGCTGCATGTATATGTTTACTATTATTTCAATGTGAATACATGTATTTACATATGTATTTGTATGTTTACGTTTTATGTATAATGCTTCCGCAAGAGTTCTGTGTGTGTATATTTTAATTGCATGCATTCCTTCAAAGAAAACTTTATGTGGCATAGCTCAGTTGGATACTAAGTATGTTACAGTTTGTTACGCAGAGAGAATAATAAGAGTTCTCTGGCGTAGCGTGGCCTGACATTGATGGTCGGGGACATTACTACATGGTATTAGAGCATCAGTTTTCAACACTGAGCCTGGATGGGCCGAAGAAGTTGAGTTGTATCGAAAGTTCACAGAGAAATTATTTTGAAGTGGCCAAATTTCGAGTTGCAGAGAATCCATGGTAATATTTGGAAGAAACCACGTGGAATTGGGAAAAGCCCCAATTTTTGTTGTTAAATTCATGAGAAAATGGAGAAATTTGGCCAAGTGATGAGATATTCAAGATCTAATATCTGTTCTGGCAAATTCAGACCTGGAATTGGTCGGATTTGAAGTCACAGTGAAGCCATGACAATTGGAGTGAGTTTTATAATTAAAATTCTCAATTCATGAATTGATTTTGGGGAAATTCGTTCCAGAAATGTTAACCCACAATGATTTGTTGTTGCATAGGTTGAATTGGTGTTATCGGGGTGAAATTGAACGAATTTCATGGTTGCAGAATGTCTATAGTAAATTGGGGAAAAAGTTAGGAAAAACACCAATTTCTGTAGCGAAATTCACAAGGATTTGATGCGCATAAAGGTGAATGTGCACAAGTGGGCACACTAAAAATGCATGATGCATAATGAAAAGCTTGTGTTGGGTAAAATTTGACATTGTGCAACAAGATATTGGCATGCTGGTGCATGTGTTAAATTTTGTTACCACACAGAAAAATGTTAGTGTGCAGGTGTGCGTGCTAAATTTTGGTACCGCGCAGAAAAATAGTGGTTTTCTGGTGCGCGCACTAAATTTTGGCGCCACGTAGAAAAATGTTGTTGTGTGGGTACACGCGCTAAATTTGGCATTGAACAGTGTGCATACACATAAGAAGTGTGCACGGTGTGGATATTCATAATAATGGCGCACGTGGTGTGCGCAGTATTGGCATAGTGCAGTGGAGTTTGGTAGTTGTGCGCGCAATGTGAGTATTTGTTGTCGCACGACAATTTTGTTAATGGTGCACGCAGAGTTTTGGTGCACAGTGGAGACGTACTAAACTCTGGCATGGTGCAGCACATCGAGTGAAATGCACGTGGAATATCTGCGTGGGGTACCAAAACACCGCGCAGTGGATATTGGCACGCAACACGAAAGTAGTGCGCGCAAGTTATTGGCACGACATAAGAGTGATACACGGTGGTTTTAAAGTGCACGAAGCACGATTTACCTTGTTTTGTTGTTGCACATGGTAAATATGGGTGTACAGGTTGAATTTTGTGCACGCGAAGTCATTTGAAGGGCGAACAACAACAAAAAACCAGTGATTTTCTACGACGTTTTATATCATTTAGTCGTCATACTTTTGCAGCGCGTTTTTGAGGGCCTTAAGAGCGTTTTTAGCCACCCAAAAACCACTAGACAGAGGTGTAACATAGGTACACTCTATCTCTGTAGCTCAAATGAAAGAACTCAAAGAGATATTTCTAATGGTGTAAACTGTTTGTCAAACAGAGCTTTTATGAGAAAGTTACAGCTTAAACAATGAAGGGTAAATTTTAAGACCCATCTAACTTCGAAGAGCCATAACTTTCTTCTCCGGAAATAGATTGAGGCATAGGAGAAGTCAATGGAAATATATTGAGCCATAGAAGACATTCCAAAATATGAACTAAATTTCTAGGCATGGTAAAAGTGTTTAATATGGAAAATAATGTACCTGTAGCATTTCAGACCAAAACCACAAATTGGCCTAGAACTTCAGTAGATTGTAACTAGCAGCCCAAAACCCAGAATGAGGTGAAACTTGGAAATAATGTCCATAATATGTTTATGAAGAAACCCAATTGAGATCATACGGAAATTTCAATGGAGTAGGTGTGAAAATGCATAATTACAGCGTAGAGTTGCACCAAGTTGAAAAAGGAGCAAAAAAATTAATGGGAAAATTTCAAATAGCCATAACTTTCTGCTCTAGACTCAGAATTGAGTATGTGAGCAGGCGTTGGAAAGGTCTTGAAAAATGGAATATATTCATATTTTTCATGAAATTATTGAAACAATTAGCCTGACAAAGTTTTGTTGGATGCACTTTTTGCAGAGTTAAAAACAACTAGATCAGATCAATATTAGTGTAGAGTCCATAGTAATAGAAGAGGCACAGGGGAATTATAGCCAAGAATATGAAATTAGAGGAATGAATGTCCATTTGAGCATTGAAGGAACAAATTCCAATGGGCATGGAGAAGGAAGGGATGAAAACATGAATATGGCGGAGACCATTAAAAATTTGCAGAAGAATTTCCAAAGACATAAGGATGATAATGAAAGTCTTATGAAATCCAAGGAGCAGCAAGATGACTTCAACATGAAGTTATTGGAGAGCTTGAACAGAATAGAAAAGAAATTGGATAAGGAGAGTGGCTCAAGCAAATCAGTAAGTCACAGGCCTTCTGATGAGAAAAGAAGAACAAGGAGTGTTAGCAGACATCACCATCACTCACCAAGGCATTCCAATAAGAGAGCACACGGCATCTCAAGTCCATACCCTGTCAGAAAGAATAAGAAGTCTGGGGTGGATGAACTATGAGGAGAAATGAACAAAATCAAACCTCCTACATTTGATGGTGAGAACAAGAAGGATGAAGATGCAAAAACATGGTTTCTAGGCATGAGAAAATATTTTCAATTGCATAATTATTCTTCTCATGCAGAAGGTAGAATTTATATCTATCAACTCAAGGGAAAGGCATCCATGTGGTGGGATCATCTTGTGTAGGTGAAACACATCAAAGAGAAAAGTGTTACTTGGAGGGAATTCAAGAAGTATTTTGAGAAGAAATACTTGACTAAAAGATACTATGACAAGAAAATGAAAGATTTCTTTGAACTCAAGTTTGGGAGTATGTCAATAGATGAATATGAGAGAGGATTCTTAGAACTACTAAAGTATGTCTCTTTCATCAAGGATGAGACAGTAAAGATTCAAAGGTATTTGAGTGGATTACCATCATTCATCAGTGAAAAAATACAGTATGACGATCCCAAGACATTGGAGGATACCATAAGGCGAGCTAAATGCCTTTATGATCAACAAAAATCAAGGCCAACTTTCCAAAAATCTTGGGAAGACAAATAGAAATTCAAGGTGGATCAAAGGAAGAAGGGAGCTAAGCCACCATTCTTCAGAAACAACCCATAGGGACAACAAACTCCTAGAGAACCCAAAATGATTGAAACAAGGGATCAAAGGCCAATGCAACCACCTATTCAATGTTGGGGTTGTAAAGGAGATCACATGTTTAGAGATTGTCCTCACAAAGGTGAAAAAGGGAGGATTGTTCACAATGTACAACAAGATAAAACAATGGAGGACATGGGAAGAAATGTGCCAAGGATCTATGCATCCTTGGACAATAAGAAAGTAGAGTATCAGTCACATATGATTGAAGTGGAAGGTATGATCAACAACCAAACCATTGCGATTTTAATTGATTCAGGAGCTAGTCATAGTTATATAGATCCTAAGATGGTGGAAAGTTTTCATTTGCCAAGAAGAAAGCATGGGAAATATTGGTTGGTGCATATGGCTACAGGAGCCAAAAGAAAAGTTAATGAGATGGTTAAGTCATGTCTTATGTACATGAATGGACTGATCACCAAGGAAGATTTGAACATCTTACCTTTAGGTTCCTATGACTATCTAATTGGGATGGATTGGTTGGACCAAAATCATGCTCTCTTAGACTGTCATAACAAAGCATTTACTTTCTTGGATGAGGAAGGGAAACTAAGGAAATTGCAGGGAGTTCCCAGGGTTGTAACCATGAGAGAGATTTTAGCATTGCAGCTGAAGAAATGTTACAGAAAATGGTGTCAAATATTTTCATCTCATATGGAGGAGACACCTAAAGATAAGGTGCCAAATTTGGAAGATCATGCAGTATTGGAAGAGTTTGAAGATTTTTTTAGGGAGGTACCATGAATACCCCCAAAGAGAGACATTGATTTATCTATAAATCTAATGCCTGGAGCAGCTCCAGTGTCAAAGACTCCTTACAGAATGAGTAAACCAAAGTTGAAGGAGTTGCAAATGCATCTTGAAGAACTTTTGAAGAAGGGGAACATACACCCAAGTGTGTCACCTTGGGGTTCCCCGGTCTTGTTTTTGAAGAAGAAAGATGGAACATTAAGATTGTGCATTGATTTTAGATAGTTGAATAAAGTGACTCTAAAGAATAAATATCCTTTGCCAAGGATTGATGATCTTTTTGATCAATTGAAGGATTCAAGGATCTTTTCAAAGATAGATCTCAGGTCAGGATATGATCAGGTAAGGATTAAAGAGGAAGATATTAGCAAGACCACCTTTAGGACAAGGTATGGTCATTATGAGTTCATAGTGGTGCCATTTGGGTTGTCAAATGCACCAGTTGTTTTCATGTGCTTAATGAATGGTGTTTTCCGAGATATTTAGACAAGTTTGTCATTGTCTTTTTGGATGACATTATTATATAATATAAGTTAGAAAAAGAGCATGAGAATCATTTGAGAATGGTGTTGCGAGTATTAAGGGAGCATCAGTTGTATGCCAAGTTGAGCAAGTGCTCATTTTATCAAAAGAAAATTATTATTTGGGGCATATTATTTCAAAGGATGGGATAGCAGTGGATCCTGAGAAGATAGTAGCCATTAGAGAATGGTCAACACCAAAGAATGTGATAGAGGTCAGATCATTCATGGACCTTGTAGGCTACTACAAGAGATTTATTGAAGGATTTTCAAAGATTCCACACCCAATCACTTCCTTGCAAATAAAGGGTGTGAAGTTTCAATGGACATTGGATTGTGAAAAGAGTTTCCAACACTTGAAATAATTATTAACACGTGCTCCAATACTAAGGATTGCAAACCCAAATGGAGACTTCATTGTATGCATAGATGCTTGTAAATAGGGACTTGGTGGAGTCCTCACTCAAAATGGGGTTGTTATATGTTATGAATCAAGGAAGTTGAAGGAGCATGAAGGAAACTATGCCACTAATGTTTTGGATTTGGCAGCCATAGTGCATGCATTGAGGAAATGGAGACACTACGTTATGGGAAAAAGGTTTGAGCTTAGGACAGACCACAATGGTCTGAAATATTTATTTGATCAACCAACTCTAAATGCTAGGCAAAGCAGATGGTTGGAATTTTTAAATGAATATGACTTTGATATAAAGCATATACAGGGAAAGAGAACAAAGTGGTTGGGGCACTCAGCAGAAGAGTGCATGCTACAACCATTAGCATGTACCAATCAGATTTGAAAGACAAAATTACAGAGGCTGCCAAATTAGATTTGCATTACAAGGAATTAGTGACAAAATTACAAGAAGGTATTTTGCAGCAACAAATTGAGGAATACAAGCTAAATGATGATGAAATTCTCATGTACAGGGGCATAGTTTATATACCAAATTCTAATGAATTGAAAAATCTGATATTGAGAGAAATGCATAATGTGCCTTATGTTGGGCACCCATGATATCAGAAAACTATTGCAGCTATCAAGAGACAATATTATTTGTGAGGCATGAAGAAAGAGGTTGTTGATTTTATTGCCAGATGTTTGGAATGTCAAAAGGTAAAGGCTGAGCATAGACACCCAGCTAGTTTGCTACAACCATTACCCATTCTTGAGTGGAAATGGGAAGTTGTAACAATGGATTTCATCACCAAACTGCCTAGAACAAACAAACAACATGATTCTATCATGGTAGTGGTGGATAAGCTTACTAAAGCTGCCCATTTTATTCCAGTTAAGCTCACTCACAAGGTAGCGAACATTGTTGATTTTTATATGAAGGAAATTTCCATATTACATGGCATACACAAGACAATTGTGTCTGATAGAGATCCAAAATTTACCTCAAAATTTTGGAAGGGATTATTTAGTGGATTTGGAACAAATTTGAATTTTAGCACAGCTTATCATCTGGAATCAGATGGACAAACAGAGAGAGTAAATCAAGTGATTGAAGATATGTTGAGGATGTATGTGATGGATAAACCATCAAAATGGGAAGACTACCTACACTTGGTAGAGTTTTCTTATAACAATGGGTACCAAGCATCTCTAAAGATGAGCCCATTTGAGGCACTCTATGGAAGAAAGTGCAACACACTAGTAAGTTGGGATAACCTAGCAGACAGAGCAGAGGTTGGGCCAGATTTGCTCAAGGAAATGGAGGAGCAAATGATAAAAATAAAGAAAAACTTAAAGGCTTCTGAGGATAGGCAGAAAATCTATGTTGATAAGGGAATAACTCATAGGGAATTTAAAGTGGGTGACCATGTGTTCTTGAAAGTGAAAGCCAACAGAAGTTCCCTAAAGTTGGGAAATTGTTCAAAGTTGGCAGCTTGCTATTATGGGCCATTTCAAATCCTAGAGAAGATTGGTCCAGTTGCTTATATGATTGCATTGCCTACGTCTATGTCTGTTCATAATGTATTCCATGTATCATTGCTAAAGAAATATATACCTGATGCTAATCATGTAATTGATTGGAATGTGATTCAAGTGGAGCAAGAAGATGCTTTCCAAGTGCATCCAGTACACATTATGGACCGGAATATCAAATAGTTCTGAAATCGAGCCATAGGGCTTGTAAAGGTCCAATGGACCTGGTACGGTCCTGAGGATGCTACTAGGGAGCATGAGGATGCAATGCGAGAAGAATACCCACAACTTTTTGAGGATTTTTGAAATTTTGTTGTGTAAATGTTTTGAACCTGCACAGAATAGATCTATCTAAACAATAATACACACATTTGTAGAGATAATTGGAAAAGGAAGAAGAAGGAGAGAAAGAATTGAAGAATTCTCATTAACCATTGTGAATAATGAATAATTTACACATGATATACTCTGTATAACTCAATGCGTTTGACTTGAGGTGAACCAAGTCACCATAGTGGTGGTCTAGAGTGATATGGACACACACTAGCAATTATGGGAGTGAACTTCCACCTATTCTAGTCTCCCAGGCAGTTATGAGAGTGAACTGCCACCTAGTTGAGTTAACTAGTCAACTAGTCTTCAGTTAATTGACTAAACAGAGAGTAGTGAGGAGTTAACTGAGGGAATCAAGGATAATGTGCCACTCTGGTGATGATACCAAGGCAAGGTCTAATTAGCATGGTGATGATCCCAATGCAACATCTAAACTCAACTCAACTAGTCAAACTGAAGTGTGAATTGAAAGAGAATATTCTCTAGGTGGAATATTCTCTCCTAAAATATAGGAGATTGGATAATGACTAATTATGACTAATAAACAAATAAAAACCTTAGGAAAAATAAATCCTAGGTGCATGTTAAGTAACTCCAACACCCCCCCTAAACATCACTATGGTGAAAATAAAGATTGGGTCCCGACAACGAGGCCATGTTAGGTACCCAAGTACAAAAGATACACTGAAAATAAAGTGAGGAAAGAGGGAAAACCTCATGGGAAAACCCCGCCCTCAAGGTACAATGTATGTAAAAATAAGAACTACAGTTGCTAGGAAATTGTGTCCTTCACTCCAAGACGACCTCGCAGAGAATTGAATTTCTGCTCAGTGAAGGTCTTGGTGAAAATGTATGTCGTCTATTCTACTGAAGGACAAAACTATAAGTCGATGATCCCCTCATGTACTATGTCCCAAATGTAGTGCATTTGGATCTCGATGTGCTTCGTCCACTGCCTCTGAACTGGATCTATGCAGAACTTTAGAGTGCTCTGGTTGTCACACCAGATGATGATCGGTCGATGAAACTGAATTCCCAACTCGGTGAGAAATGTTATAGCCACATAACCTGAATGGTTATGTTAACTACCCCTCTGTACTCTGCCTCGGCTGAAGATAGAGCAATGGTAGCTTGCTTCTTACTCGACCAACAGATAGGCCTAGAACTAAGACTAAGTGAGTAACCATATGTGGACTTGTGATCAATGCTATCACTAGCCCAGTCAGAATCAGTAAACCCGATGAGCTCTAATGTAGAGTCTGCTGCATAATGAATCCCAAATGTGATGGTGCCCTGTACGTATTGAAGGATATGCTTTGCATATTTCCAATGTAGCTCATGCGGCTCCTGAATGAACCTGGAAACTGCGCCAACTGCATATGAGAGATCTGGTCTAGAGTGTGTGAGATACAACAAGCTCCCCACTAGCTTTCTGTACAGTGTGTTGTCAACGAGTGGAGTCTCCCTTCCATCCTCAAGTTTGACTCCTGATAGGAAAGGAGTCGGAGAAGACTTGCAGTATGCCATGTGAAATCTCTCAAGGATATCTAGTGCATACTTGGCTTGAGACAGTTTGATACTTGATGCATCTTGATTGATCTCAAGTCCAAGGAAGAAGTGTAGCGGACCCATTTCCGTCATCAAAAACCTGCCATGAAGAATCCTCTTGACTCCAACAATCTCTGAAGTCGAGCAATTGGTGATCAACAAATCATTGACATACAAAACTAAAAGTAGAAGTGAATCAGTCGTCCTGAGCATGTATACATTCGGGTATGATTTACAATGTACAAAGTTCTGTGACAACAAGTAGGAGTCCATCTTGGCATATCATGCCCTCGAAGCCTGCTTGAGGAGATAAAGTGACTTCTTCAGTCGACAGACCAAAGATGAGTCCTGCATAAATCCCTGGGGCTACTCCATGTAGATCTCCTCAGAGAGATCACTGTGAAGAAATGCATTCTTCATGTCCATCTGATGGACTTCCCATCCCTTGGTTGCTGCAATGGAAAGTGCCAATCGTATGGAATCCATCTTCGCTACTAGAGAGAAGGTCTCATTATAGTCAATACCATGAACCTGTTGAAATCCTTTGGCAACAAGCCTGGATTTGTATCTTTTGATCTATCCATCCGCTGCACTCTTGGTCCTGTAGACCCATCTGCATCTGACAAGTTTCCTCCCAGAAGGAAGGGGAACCAGATCCCAAGTCTGTTTCTCGAGGAGGGAGTTGTACTCCTCCTGCATGGCGGATTCTCGAAAGGGATTTCTAGCAGCCTCACCATAAGACTATGGATCTGAAGACTGAACCAAGAAAAGATGACTAGATGGAAATGGTTAAGTGGTAGTGAGTGCAATAGGATTCTCCTTGAAATCAGATCGAGTCCTCCTAGTATCAAATGGATCACCTACGAGATCCCCTGCATCTTCAAGAGTAGTCTGTGCTCACATGGGCCTTTGCTCTGGCTCTGCAACTGCATCTGGATGCTCTGACTCTTCATCTGACTGTACTAACTATGAATATGAATCTAAATCATCTGAGTCCTATGAATAAAAACTCTCATCTGAAGAAGATTCGGCATGTGCATTCTCATCATCTTGGACAGGTGGAAGAGTGAAGGTGTCTGCATGTGACTGTTGAGGTACATGCAAGACACTTTCCTCGAATTGGACACTATGCTCAATGATGAGTCGGTTTGAGGAAAGATCAATAACTTGATATCCCTTCACACCGTTAGGGTATCCAACAAAAATGCACTCAGTGCTATGTGGATCAAGTGCCTTCCTCTTTTCAGAGGGAATCTTGGCCCATGCATGTGAACCAAAAATACGAAAGTGGGTCATTTCCGGTTTGAGGCCGCTCCAAGCATTGTAAGGGGTATTATCCTTGACAAATATATGGGGAGATCTGTTTTGAATGTATTTTTCATAGTTAAGTGCTTCAGCCCATAGTCTCTGTGGTAGTGACTTTGCATGCAACATGCAAGATCCCATCTCCTTTAGAGATCGATTTTTCCGCTTAGCAACTTCATTTTGTTGAGGAGTGTAGGCAACTGTATGCTACAACTGAATCCCTGCCTCATGGAAAATATTGTGTATTTCATGATTCACATACACTCCCTCATTATCAGTTCGGAGGACTTTGATCTTCTTTCTGGACTGTGTCTCAGCCAAAGCTTTGAAATCTTTGAGGTGTTGAAAGACCTCAGATTTTTTCCTGAGAAAGTAGATCCATGTAAAACATGAAAAATCATCAACAAAAATGAGAAAAAACCTCTCTTTTTTGATCGATGGATGTGGAAAAGGACCCATGAGATCACCGTGGATCAGATCTAAAGGTGCAGAAGCTCGTTGAGACTTTCCCTTGTCAAATTTCTCTTGAGGGTGTTTTCCAAGAACACATCCCTCACATACTCCCTTGGAGAAATGGATGTCTGGTATACCATCAACTAATTTTTTATTGCTAAGATGTTGCATGTGTCTAAAATTCAAATGTCCAAACCTTTCAAGCCATATCCTACTACTTTCATCAACATGAGTAAGCAATTAAGAAAAATCAGGTTCAATGAATTCAGAAAATGTATACAATCTAGACTGATGATTTACCTCACTGGTAGCAACCTTGGAGTTGGTTTGCATTTCATAGATGTCCACAAAAATTGGTGTGAATACGAATTTCTTTCCAGTGCCAGAATTCGTCATCTGATACATGAAGAAAAGATTGATAGAAATCTTGGGAACATACAACACATTCTCGAAACTTCCATTGGTTAGTTCAATCCTTCCTTTGCCGGTGACTTTGACAGAAGAGTTGTCCCCCATCAGAATAGGAGGACCTTTGCATGCATTCAATGAAGAATATACTACTTCTGAGGAAGCCATGTGATGTGATGCTCCTAAATCTACGATCCAAGCATCGGGAGAGGAGTTGATGGCAATCAAGGCTTGGCTAGAATTGCCTTTCTTTGAATTCGGATCTTCTGGCTTCTTCTTCTTTGCACCCTCGAGGATGCGATCTCCAAGGTTGTTTTGTTGAAGTATATGAGACATCAGATCTATTTGGTTTTGCATGCATGTGGATTCCAAATGGAATCATTTGTGGCAGTATGTGCATTTCTCTCCTTTTCTTCTATTTTCTCCTTTGAATTCGGAGGCATCAGTGAAGGGTTTTGTGTACCCTTCATTCTTCGTATGTGCATGAGATTTCCTCTTATATTTTTCTTTAGATTTATGATATTTTTGGCTTCCATCATGCACAGTGAGTGCATACGCCCTTGGGCTTTTGATTGCACCCATGTTGATGAGCTTGGTTTGCTCTTGTGTCAAGGATTCGATAAAGTCTTCAAAAGAAGGCATCTTCTAGGTGGCTCCAGAGGCAAATCTGACAGTATGGAATGTAGATACAAATATTGAGAATTCAGGACCAATATTGGAGAGAATGGTGAGAACCATTTATTTCTCCTCCTTCAATTTATCAACCCCACAAGCTTTGAGTTGCGACAATAAATCCTTGAATTTTGTAAAGAAATATTGGATATTCTCGAAGCTTTTTGGATCCAATGTGAGAACCTCCACCTCCAGCATGTGTCCCCTCATCTCATCCTGTTTTCCAAATATCCCTTCCAATATGGTCCAGGACTCATTGGGAGTATTACAGGAAGATATATGAAAAAGGAGATCGGGAGAAATAAGACTGCAAATTGTTCTGAGTGCCTCATCCATGTGATTTAAGTACTTGGATTTTTCTATGGCTGATGTCATCTCTGTATCGGTATTCATGGTTAACCTATACAACCCTATGTATTGGAGATGTATGGCTATTTTCTCCTTCCATGCAAAATAGTTGTAAGGTGTAAGAATGAATTCCTTTTGGAATTCCATCTTTCCGATGTCTTCAATCTTTTGTACCTGCAAAAACATTGGTGTAGATTTTGCTTAGCAGTCTGTCGGCTCTGATACCATGTAAATGTGTTGAACCTACACATAATATATCTAGCTAAACAATAATACACACATTTGCAGAGATAATTGGAAAATGAAGAAGAAGGAGAGAAACAATGGAAGAATTCTCATTAACCATTGTGAATAATGAATAATTTACACATGATATACTCTGTATAACTCAATGAGTTCGACTTGAGGTGAAACAATTTTCCATTTTGGTGGTCTAGAGTGATATGGACACACACGAACAGTTACGAGAGTGAATTGCCACCTATTCTAGTCTCTCAGGCAGTTACGGGAGTGAACTGCCACCTAGTTGAGTTAACTAGTCAACTAGTCTTCAGTTAACTGACTGAATAGAGAGTAGTGAGGAGTTAACTGATGGAATCAAGGATAGCGAACCACTCTAGTGATGAAACCAAGGCAAGGTCTAATTATCATGGTGATGATCCCAATGTTGCATGTTGATGATCCCAATGCAACATCTAAACTCAACTCAACTAGTCAAACTGAAGTGTGAACTGAAAGAGAATATTCTCCAGGTGGAATATTCTCTCCTAAAATATAGGATATTGGATAATGACTAATTATGACTAATAAAAAAATAAAAACCTTAGGAAAAATAAATCCTAGGTTTGTGTGAAGTAACTCCAACATGTTTTATATGGGCACATGATGCACTGAGGATAGTGCATAAATAAGGGGAGGGGATTGTAATATCCCTAGGTTGAACCCAATCGTAATGTAAATGAAAATGTACTTAAGTTGGTGAGTTGTTTGATATCATTTTGTATGCACATTCCATGGCATAGTGTGCGTAGGTACTGTGCAGTGAAATGATGAAGTGTGCACATTCCAGGATACCACACGCAGCATCTTAAGTGTGCGTGATTGTGAGGCCAGCAAGCCTTTGTGTTTATGCTATGTTTTGTAGGCTGGTGAGCCTGTGGTTATAAGCTATGATGCTTATGTTTTGATTAGGCCGGAGATTATAGATGTTAAAGTCCAGTGCACATGTTTTTTACATGTCTCATAATTAATATAAAAACATCGATGCACGTAGACCGACCACAATAAAAGAGATGGGGGAATAAACTCCACTAGTTAGGGAAAGGGAGGGGCTAAGTTAAGGAAAGGTGCTAAGCTAGGGAGCTTAAGCCAAAAAGGAATATTATATTAATATTTCTTAAAACATAAAGTATGGGTAATTATTTTATCCTAAGTTCTAAAGTTGGGTACAAGTAGGCTAAAGTAGCTCCCAACATGACAAGTGTCAAGTTGGGGACATGCATACATATGGTTGGGAATTAGTTCATTTCCTATCATCATTTCTTCCATAATTCAGCCATCCAGTTAATCACCCATGAGTATTCACACCCATTGAGATATCCTTTGCTTTTTCATGACTGTACCTAAACCAGTATCCATAGCGATTTGTGTTGGTGTATCTAGTTATCTTGGGAGTTGGACTGTAGAAGTGGGTTGTCAGGCACGTGAGTGATTCTCTGGGTGAGAGAATTTCTGGGGATTGATTTCCTAAAGGTGATAAACTACAGCTATAGTTCTCTGATACTTCCTCTTTGTCTTGTTGTTGAAGCCTGGAAAGGAAGTGGGGCAGCCAAAGGACTGCTGAGTAGAGAAGGGGTACACTTCCTAGGTGGGACAAGCATGTGGGGAATGAGGGACTGTAGGTTGTTAGTTTGAGTTAGCATCTGAGACAGAGTCTTTCTTGTTGTCTATGATCCTTTAGTACGATTAGGAATCCCTTTACCCAGGTGGAGTTTAGTCGTAGCTCGGGGCTGACTCACTGTTGAGAGTGATGAACAGTGTGGTCTAAGGCTAGGAGGTTCGTGGAAGGTCTACACGCAGTTGGTGACATTCTTTCCAAGATAAGTGCCAATTGTGTGATAAATTTACATGTTGCATTGTTATTTATGTGTTTATTTTTATGGGAATTTCCTGTATATGCTGCATGTATATGTTTACTATTATTTCAATGTGAATATGTGTATTTACATATGTATTTACATATTTTTATTGGGTATGTCTACTGGGTATGTTTACATATGTTTACTCGGTATGTTACAGATTGTTCCGCAGAGAGAACAGTAATATTTCTCTGGCGTAGCGTGGCTTGGCATTGATGGTCAGGGACGTTACAACACATTAACAAAACCCTAACCTTACTGACTTTAGTTCTTCCTCTCGTGCGCGTATTTTTATTCCTTCCAGCTATTGCTTTCCTTGTGCACACTTTCTTGCATGTGCACATGTTATGTTCCCCTCCAGTTGTTGCTTCACTCTGTAAACTCTTTCTTTCCCCATGATCATCCTTCTTTTCACTTCGGCTTGCTACCAATAGGCCCCCAACACTGACATGTGGCTCATCCCAAGCCACCTAATCCTTATGAGCTTCCTCGATCTCCTTGGTGATCGTCTGGAACTTGTCCTTGAGCTTCGATGCTTGTGTCTGTGCTTGCATAATCTTCTCCTTGATTGTGTCCACTACTTGGACTCCAACTTCGTCGCTAATCAATCATGCACATTTTGCCTGGGTCTATGCTATCCGTGTCTTAGCTTCCTCTGCCTGTGCCAAGACATCTACTACCTGCTCTTGTAATGGTTCCATTTGATCTTGTCGCTCTTGTTTCTGTGTTTGCACAGTGATTAGTTATTCCTGCAATCTCTTCATGTCCTATGTCCCTTTGATGCATTCTGTGATTGGTATTGTCTTCTGCTTCTGCTTGAGCTCTTGGATCGGGATGTTGATCCTTTCTTCTTCCATGTCCCATTTGTGGACCTGTTGATCCTCCTCCAACCTGGTCCAAAGCTACACTGCTTTATAAAACAAGTCAGTTGTTGTGCTAAACTGTTGCTCTATCTCCCAAAATTGTGTTGTTGCTTCATGCTTCCTTTGATCCTTGACTAATGGTGGAGTGGTTGGTATGAGATATTCTAGGATATCCTCGATCTCCTTCTGGTATTGATCAATTTCTTACGCAATATGATCAATCTTGTCTGTTGTTGTGATTGCCTCACTCTGCACGGCCTATGGAATATTCTCGTAAGTTCCTGCCACTTTCTGCTCCAATCCTTTTATGCACTTCCTTTCCTCCTGGGTCTCATATTTATCCTTTTCATATACTATTTATAGAGTGTCTCGCTTCTTTGTTTCCCTCTTCAATTCGGTTAAGTCTCTTCGTACACGAGACTATACCTCATGGTTTACGCTCACTTGTAACCTGTTTAGCGCTCCTAATGGTATCCTTGTCAACACAAGTTGGATTTGGATTAAGTCCTTCAAGGGTCTCTGCCCCACAATTTCATCCATGCACAACATACTAGGGTCGATGTGGAATGTTACGTGTGGCTGCAGTATTGCCTGGACTAACTCTAGTTCTTCTTATTGCACTCTTCCTTCTATTTCCAGTGTTGATGGTTCGATTCCCCTGCTGCTTATTGTTGAACCTTACCCAATATGCTTGATGATATCCCACATGTCTGCCAGCTCCTCTTAGATTTTGTCCTTGTGTCTTGTGGCATGCAGCATGGTCGAAGTCCTCAGATAGACAATCCTAGATCATTCTGGCGATCATTTCCCCATCATCATTCGTGATCATACATTTTTGCGGTGTTCATTGTGCCTTTGATTTATTATGTGCGCCTCCTGTCTGTGTGGCTGGCATCTTGTTTCCCCCTGGTTCCTATTTGTCGGTATTTGTTGTTGTCTCTTGCATGGGCTTGGATTGTTGTTGCTTCTCCTTGGTCAGCTACGTACTCTCCTTCCTCCCCTTCTGGGTCCCTGTATTCTTTGGCCCTTCGTATGTCTGTGTTGTCTTTCCTTGGCTCGTTCTTGGTCTCTTGGGCACTTGGATTTCTGGAGGCTATGTTTCTCCCTACTCTGCCTCTTCTTTTGTTGTTCTTTCCGGTACTTCCTAGGTAATGGCTGGGATTCTCCATTCATTGGCCCATTCACTGATGACCATGTAAATGTCACCCTTGGTGATGCAGTAGTGCATCTATTTCCATTGTTTATCTAGATCCTTCCTTGCCTGTATCCATGTTGCATGTCATGTGGCCTGTAAAGTGGCGATGTCTGCATATCGCGCGACAACTTCTGGTGTGATTCTACACATCTGGGAGATGGCTTCCTATAGGTCATGTAGGTACCCTTTGAAGATGGATCCATTCATCCTCTTGTGACTAGAGTTCATCATTGCCTTTAGTAGTGAATACCTCTTTCCCTGGTTTGGTTTGGTTATGGTACAAAAAATTACGTACCTTGGTTCCCTCCAGCACATAAAGGCTATGAGTGTGATCAACCATGAGTAGTGAAACTTTGTTCCTAGATCCTGTGCATCCTTGCAGTCATATAGGAATAATTTCAAGAGGTAAGACACCCATCTCATTGAGGTGCCTTATGTGCACTGGGCTGCAACTATAATAACTCCATCTAGGACTTCCTCTCTACAGATTTTTCTTAGCAGCTTGCAGGCTAAGAATTTCACGCCCAATTGTGTGGTTGCATCATTGATCCTCTTGATTATGATCCCTCTTGTCCCCCTTTTGGTGTCATACTTCTTCTTCATCTCTTATTTTATTTATTTCTCCTTGGTTTTGTCATCCAGAAACAGTGCGGGATTCATTCCCCGAATTGGTAACCCTGTTGTGTTTGCAATAAGTTCAATGACTATAGGGACAAGCTTTTCCAGCCATATATCCCCTCCATGTGTGACTGCTAGCAGTTGTTTGATTCATGTGGTTGCATCATGACCTCTACCAAAATGTGGTAAGTCCAACAGACCTAAAATTCTCATTTTTTGTAGCCTAGCTGCCCACTAGAGTGGTTGCTCGATCGGTTCACCAACTCTATTTGTGCCCATAGTCTGGATAAAGACCCTCTTCGCAAGTTCCAGAAACTTGGCTTCCTCTGATACATCATGGTCAGAGTATTTGAGTTTCCCGATATGACCCAGTAGCTCTGGTCTTAGTTGTACCCCTTCTGGTATGCGCAGTAGAATGATTTTTGTTGCAGGTTTCTTGCGAGGTGACCTGGGTATTTATGTCTTGTTTTTCTTCGCCGGTGGTGGCTGGCTTGAATTTCCAGTAGCTTCCATTTGTTCCTCTGTATACAATTCCAGCCAAAATGAGACATATTCAACCGTCTCCCCTATTAGGTGGTCTAAGATGGTCGTTTGAGACTCATCTGGCACAACTGTTGTTGTTGGCTTCGGTTCCGTGCCATTAAATTTTGGAGCTGCCTCTATATTCTTTTCTTGCATCTCCATTAGGGTTTCTTCTTCCTGGTTCTATGGCTCATGTGCCACCGCTGGCGTATCTACATTCATGGCCTCTGTTGTTGGTTGTTGAATTTCATCCAGTATTGGCATTGATTGTATTGGTATCATCTCTGGGGACGGGATTTCATCGACATTGATTATCTCCAATGGTTGTTGTTCACCTTCTTTGGCCTGTCCTCGTGACCTGGTTTGAACTCTGGTTTTCCTGGCAGTCTAGCTCACTTCTGCTTGCTTAGGCGATGCCATGGCGGTGAATGTTAAGTGTGTGTTGGATTTGAATGGTCTCTATGATATCTGTGAACTCACACTGTGCTCTTTAGCCTCTGTTTCTCTGTGTATGTTCTCTTTTCATGAATAGACTATTGGCTCCCTCACCCGTGTGTTGTATGGCTTTCCCATGAATCTTGTCAAGGACGCTTCTATGATTATGGGTTTAATGCACGTTGAGTACAGGTTCAATGCATCTTTGGTGGTTTCATACTTTCCATTACTCTTGTTGTGTTGTGTTATGTTGGTGTGATTAATGTGGCATCCCATCAATCATTGTCGTCCTTTAATTCTACCTAGTGTTGCCCTGTCGTCCTACTTTTTCCTGCTTGTTTTCGTTTTTTTCTTTTTCCCGCTTTTTTCCCTTTGGATGTGACCATTGTATTTATCCTCATCGAGGTTGTGTTTCTACTTTGCGTGGCCTTTCTGCCTCTAGTGCCCTGCGCCCTCTTTGGTTTTATTTCCTTTCTATTCTTTTTTCGATTTTTTTTTTGTTTTTTTATTGCGCGGTGGATGGTCAAATGTCCTTGTACAACTCCAGTCGGCTCCCATTGATCATCCCTTTAAGTTATGCACCTGATAAATCCCTTAACTATACTGCTCCTCCACCTGTGACAGATTTTACTTCATATGGTCCTAACCAATGCATTCTGAGCTTTCCTGGGTGCTGAAACAGTTTGTTGTCGTACATTAGCACTAGATCTCCTTCCTTGAACATTTTCTTCTTGATGTGTCTATCGTGCAAAGATTTGTCTCTTGATTTATGAACTTGTTGGTGTAATCTTGCCAAGATTTGGTCTTCCTCCATGGTCAGTAACTGATTCAGTCTCTCTTTTATTGTGCCTCGTTCTTTCATTTGTGTGATTTCTACTACGCACAAGCTTGGTACTAAAAAATCTAATGGCACCACTGCTTCTTGGCCATAAACCAGTTTAAATGGCGTGTGACCCATCAAATTTTTGCATGTAGTCCTGTATGCCCATAATATTGTTGGTACTTTGAGGTCCCATTCATCCATGTTGAAGTTGCAAATATTCGTCAGCACGTTCTCCATAATTTTGTTGAAGGCTTCCACTGTGCCATTTTCCTACAGATGATGCAGTTTTCTCTTCTGGTGATGGACTTCAAATTATTCAGTCATAGAATTGATGGTATTGTTTATGAAGTGTGTTCCTTGGTCGCTCATCAAAATTCTCAGGCACCCAAATATAGTGATTACTTGTTCAAATAGAAAATGTGTTGTTTCTTTTGCGCTACAATCCTTCATTGGTACAGCTTATGCCCATCTTGTTAGATACTCTATCGCGGTGAGAATGTATCGAGCCCCTATTATTTTTTTTGGTGGGTTGATTGGTATCACAAAGTCTATTGCCCACTTTTCAAATTCCTGTAATTTTACTTGTGGTCGTAATGGAATCTCGTCCCTTCTGTTGGGTTTTCCTACCCTTTGACAAACATCGCAAGTTTGAAAGTATTCCTTTGAATCTCTATGAATCGTTGGCCACCAAAGTCCTACGCGCAATACCTTCTGCACGGTAGCTTTACCTTCATAATTACCTCCTTCTATTCCCTCGTGGGATTCCATTAAAACTCTTGGTCTTTCATTCTCTAACACGTATCTTCGCAATATGCTATCTATGCCCATTTTGTATAGGTGTCTTGCAATTAGTTGATAGTTGGCAACGTGGACTACTAGGTTTTTCTTTTGTGTGGTGCTATATTCTTGTGCCACAGTACCTGTAATCAAGTACTGAATTATATCTGTGAAGTATTCATCAACAATCTGTACTAAGAATAATTGTGCATCCAGAAAGTTATCTTCTAAGTTCGTAGGTTCTTCTCCATTTGGGACCCTTGATAGGTGATCAGGTCATGCGTTCAATTTTCCTGGTTTGATGATCACTTCAAAGTCAAATTATTGGAATATTAGTAACCATCGATAGATTCTCCCCCCCAACACTAGCTTGTTGACTAGGTATTTCAAGGCTAAGTGATCTGTGAACATCTTAAAGTGTTTTCCCAATAAGTAATGTCATAATTTTTGAAGTGCGTAGACCATATCTAGGTCTTCTCTTTCGATCGTGTTATAGTTATGTTCGGAGTCTGATAACTTTCTTCTCATGAATTCCATCAAGTGATCCAAGTATCCCACTCTTGGTTGGACTGAGATAGCTCCAAGTGCTATTGTTGATGCATATAGATGGACGTGGAATGTCTTCTCCCAGTCTGGAAATACTAGTATCGATGCGGTGACCATATTTTCTTTTAATGTATCTAGACTGTGTTGACACTCGTCACTCCACTGAAACTTTGTATCCTTTCTTAACAGCTTTTCCATTGGTGCATTGATCTGCACATATCCTTTGATAAATTTCCTATAATAACTTGTGTGTCCCAACGTCTCTCTTAGCTGACGAACTATTTTTGGTGGTGGTAAGTTAACAATGACTGTGATCTTTGCAGGATCTACTATCAAACCTTGTTTGCATACTATATGACCTAATAGTATCCCAAACGATCTTCCAAATATACATTTATTTATGTTTAGTGATATCTAACACTGTATACATCTTTCTAACATCAACTGTAAAACTTCCACATGGTTTTTCAATAAACTATAGATTTTCCAATCATCCAAGTATACTTCGAGAAAGTGGTGGATGAATTCCTTAAACGCAACAATGACTACTCTGGAAAATATTTCTGGTACATTCTTCAGTCCAAACGACATGACTATGTATTGGTAAGATCCCCATTCTGTCGCAAATGTGGTCTTGTATCTGTCCTCCTGTGTTATCGTAATCTGATGGTAGCCTAAGAATCCATCAGTGAATGAGTAAGCTTCATGTCTGCCCACATTCTCTAACACTTCATCTGTCAACGGTGTAGGTAATGGGTCGTGTAGGAATGCATCGTTCAACTTCCTTAAGTCAACACATATCCTGATCCCTCCTCGCTTCTTTTCCTGAATGACCATCAGACTTATCCATTCTGACTCCTCAACCAATTCGATGATGCCGGCTTCGAGCATCTTGTCGATCTCATCTTTGACTTTCTATTTATATATTGGTTTCATATTGTAAGGTCGCTATATAATAGGTCTCGCTTCATATCTGAGTGGTATCTTCATCTCTCCTAATTCTCCTGCTATACCCTTCATCTCTGTAAAGGTTGTGGGAAACAATTCGTTGTATTCACGCAACAACTTTGTGATGCTTTCTACTGTTTTCTCATCCCAATAGTCTCTAATGCTGGCCATTTTGAGATGCTCAGTTGTCCCAATGTTGAATTTCTTTACTTTGATCAACGTGGAAATGAATTATGATTCTATGGGTGGGCCTTCCACCTCTCTTTCGCCTTCTTCTTATTTAATCTGAAAATCGCGCTGATCATCTTCATCCGGTGCTTCCTCTTACACATGATAGCATGACAATAGTTCTTTAACTGTCTGTTTATTCCATTGTTTCTCTTCTGTGATAAATTCTATATCTGGTTCTTTGATAAATATTACTCCTCTTATCTGTTTTAGAGCTGCATCTATGTTGGGGTTTTCATGTTCGAGTGAAAATGTGATGGTAAAATTCTGTTGCAATGTCGGCCATGTCGTAGTTCCTTTACGCAACTCCTGGTCTGTATACCAGTTCACCGGTATACCCTCTAGAGTATGTATGAAGTGATGAGGCCATTCCTCTCTGGTTGTCATTTTCCATAGCATTCTACACGCCTCCACGTGTTCTGTTGGTGCCCCGTGTCCATCGTACTTTTGTTGTTTGTTGTTTTTTTGTTCTACACCAAACTTTATGCGTAGTAGCCTCTTACATTGGTAACAATCTGTGATGGTCTCCTTATGTGCACCCAACCATCTTGCAGGTGTGGCCTTGAGTGCTAAATCAAGTGCTAATGGTCTTTGGTTCTCTAGCACTATGTCTTCATACTATGTCAATAATGTTTCCAAATCGTTTATTCCATGGAAACTGAGTGGTTCTCTGATTTATGTGCCTATCCATCTTACTGTGCGGTCTATTCTTGCACATATTCTCATGGATACTTTGTGTAGCCTTTGCTATCAGTTTTCTAAATCGGTGTCTGATTCTGTTGCACATGAAGTAATGCTGCTCCAACTGAGTACCCCATATGCAGTTGGGTTTACGTAATCTTCATCACACACAGTTGTTTTGTATAATTGGTTGATTTCCTCTAGGTCTAGGCAAGTAGATTCTACAAACCTCTCCCCTTCAGATGGTTCTAATCGCACAATGACCTTGTAATCTCCTGACTCAAATGTCATTTTCCTGGTCTTCAAATTGATTATGGCCTGGTTGTCAAATGCCTAATCTAGGCCAAGAAACGTTGCATAAGGTGTTGTGTTGTCTACTATTTCAATGGCTTCAAAATATGCTTTAGTGCACACTCCATCTAGGTCGACTGTCACTCCTTTTAGTATACCTATTGGTAAGACTCTGTGTTGGTTTGCCAATTTTAATTGAACAGGTGAGTATCCTAATGTCGTCTCTCCCATGCATTGCCATGTATTCTTTGGTAATACATTAACTTCAGATCCTAGATATAGTATAATGTCTCCCATATTGAAATCCCCAATATTAGCATTCAGTCTAAAATCCCTACTTGTTCTTCTTCTCGTGTGCAGGTTATTGACTGTCTTTGGTTCTAGCTTTCCTTCTGTCTCAATGCTACATTTTTCTAGTATGTTTTGCAATATTTTCACAAATGATGAATCACTTAATAAATTTACACATGATTGCAGAAATCCTTTGATTGTACTTACTTTCCCCTGGGTTGCATCCCATTGGTATGATCCAATGATGGAAGCATCTCATATTCTGGTGCTTCCTTGGTATGCTACACAATTGAATTTGATGCTATGTCTTCCTTCTGAAATTCTTGTCTAGCTTCTCTAAAGATCTCATTTTCCTTCTATGTGTCAAACTACTTACTTAGTTCATTGTTCTTCTTTACCCATTGATTATGTGTTGGTTCTTGTCGAACTATGTTATTTCCTGTTTTAGCTCCTCTACAAGTAACGATATTGATGTTCTATCCTTCATCCCTTGCTTCAAATGATATCCACTGAACGTTACGGTTGTTCTGGTTCCTTTTTTCCTGGATATTTACTAGTAGTGTTGTACATTCTTCTGTGTCATGATCTGATGGGCGACAATACATACAATTTTCTGGTGGAAGAGGACATTCCCTTGCATAATGTCCCAGTTGTTGACAATTGTGACATGTGACTGGTCCTCTACCTCATTCGAAACCTCCTCTGGCTCGTCCTCCTCCTTTGTAGCCTGCTCGATCTCCTCGCGGCGCATTATACTGAGGTGCTTGATTATACTATGCGATATTGTACTAAGGTTCTTTCATATTGTAATGCAGCTGCATGTTATTGTACGGTGGCTGCGCAGTATTATACTATTGTTGCATAGTGTTGTATGGAGCTTGGAATTGATTAAACTATGGCGTTGCTTGCCCAGTCATCATTTCTGCCTGTACTCTATATGCATCTGATGTCCTTTATCACATCATCTCCATATTTCTACAATATTTGTCGTCATGGCACACTGACCTGCAAAATGTGCAATATGAGCTCTTTGGGACTGTCTCATATTTTTGCATCATCGTGCAGTGATAAGGGTTGTGACCCGGTTTCTTGCAGATTTCGCACCATAGTCCTCATGGTGGTAACAAATTTGGCATTTTTGTTTCCATATACTGTGCGAATGTTGGACATTCATTCTTGTGGTGTCCTTATGTCCTGCATGTGGTACACCAAACATCTTCTCATTTTTCCTTGTTCTTATTTTGGGTCAGCTGAAATGTTATATTCTTCAAATCCTCTTTCAGTTCTTCAATAGTTGGGTCTGTCTGATGGTACTAGTTTTATTCTAGTTGCAAGGTTGCCTGTAGAGCCTCTGCCTATGTATGAAATTTCTGTTGTCATAAAGGGTATTTTAAGTGTTGGATTAATGAGTTGACAAACAGGTGCCGATGTTGCATCTTATTCATGAGATATTTCAGCTTTCCCTTCAGTTGCTTGAATCTATGATCAATCTCCCATAGAAACTCTCATGGTTTCTATCTTATTTCGATCATCTTGTTCATGTATTGATCCTCTGAGCTTGGCCTCTGGAACTCATTATCAGTAACTTCTTAATGTCTTCTAGTGTGCTTGTCATCCTAGGGGCACTGTTTGTGTCTAGACTCATGTACCAGTCTAGTGCGCGGTCTCTTAGCGTAATAGCTAGCTGCGCAATTTTAGTATCTTCATCAGTGATCTGTTTTGCTTCCCATGTATGTGCACAAATGAACAAATTTTCTCAGGGTCTTTTGTTTCTTCTCCCTTGAAATTTTGGTAATCTGAGGGTGGAATCTTGTCCTACCATCTTGAATGATGAACTAATGCCTCTGTGTGGTGTAGATACCTGATTAGTGCTACCTGAAATAGCTCCTCCATTTTTTGTTCCTTATATAGATGTACTTCTTGTTGTCTGATTGCTTCTGAACTTTGGTTGTTTAAATGATGGTGTTCTCTTTGGTGTATTAGTTGAACATGGGTTTATGGGTTGCACACTGACATTAATATGGATAAGATGGTTTCCTTCTCCTCCTAATCTTGGACCTCTTGTTTTCCTCTCATATGTTGTGCACAGGATTTCCTCAATCTTCTCCATAGCCTAGAGATCCTCTACCTCTTCCTCTTCACTCACCAAGCCTTCCCTCACGTCTATGGATCTCTTCTTGGTATTCACCTTGTATTGGTAGGGTACTCCACTACGCGTCTTTCCCGTTGACTCCAAGATCCCCTTGATCTGGTCGTCGTCCATCATGATTGGGTTCAAGGGTTCCTCCTTCTTTCCCTTATCCTTTCTTCCTTCCATTTCTCCTCTTTCTGTCAGTGCTTCCCCCCTTCCCCCATGAACTCAGGGAAGTTTAGCTATATGATTCCATTGTCATTACACCTTTGTTATATAGTAGTATCTTAATAGAAGTATACAGTGATCGAATGTACCTTCCTCAAGGTCCGCGTAGAAATTATTTCTCCGCTGCACTATATGACTTCGCTGTGTCAACTGCAAACTCTGTTATAAAGCCTGCCACAATACTGTCAAGCCAAAATTCTATTGCATGGGTGAACTTGTTGTTCACTTGTTGTAACTGCTTAAACTATACCGGGGTCCAATCTAACTGTCAAATCTGATTCATCATGTGGTTATCCTTCAACCTTAGTATCCGCTCCTGCAATAGATGCAGAAAATCATAGAAAAAGACTTCATGCAAATCAGTAAACATGTATTTCTCAAGATATTTGCGAGGTGTTATTATAGGGTTTATGTTGTCTTTTTTTTCAAAATCTAGCTCTTTTGTTCTCAACCAGCTTTCAATATCTACTTTTGTGGGATTCCACAGTCTCAACATTCCCTTCTAATCGCTCATTGGTATCTTCTCTAACCTTTCCTTAATCTACCTTCGACAAATGTTTGACTTATCTTATCTACTCAATCCTCTGTTGTTCCTACCAACAACAACGAAACCATTTTTTGCTTATATCTTCTTCTATGCCATCTAAGTTATTGACCCAGGGTTCATATCTTTCGGGTTTCCAACAAAGCCTCTAAAACTATCGACCCTCCTGGTAAACCAAAAGCCAACACAACACATAGAATGTGTTGGGCAGTCTCACCCGAGATAGATTTAATGGGTGGTTGCAAGAATTATGTGTTTACAGCCTAGGATTGAGTATGAGATATGAGAACTCGACCTTTTAACCATTATTAGAACTGGTAAATGTAACATACTATTATTCACAACTATGCAGTAATTTCAACAGCTTGTTCCCTCAATATCGTGAACAGTATTTAAACAAGCAATATACTAACTCATTCATTTATCAAGCATAACAAATCACTACTGAAAAGAGGATATAGATACGCATGCATTCATCACATTACACATATATTATCATGGTTCACCCCCTCTTGGGCTACATCCACAAAGATTTGTCTCTTGGATCTCTTTTATTATGATAGTTTTGTATCTACACATCATGTGCTTACAACTCTCCTCAGATGGGTAAGACATATATGAGGCAAACTAGATCGTACCAGGATCCTCAGCCAGCGATCTAATCCTCAAGATATACCTTCTCTCGTCTCATCTATCTCAAAAACCTACAAAACTTCATACAACAAAATGTAAACCCGATTACTATCTAAGTCAAAACAACTACAAAATCCGTGAACAACAACAACAACAACAACCTATAATTCCTTCGTATTGATATTTATACATCTTTGTCTCTTCAACCATTACAATACATTACCAAAACCCTAACCCTATTGACGTTAGGTCTTCCTCTCGTGTGCATGTTATTCTTCCTTCCAACTGTCGCTTTCCTTGTGCATGTTTTCTTGCATGCACGCGTGATGTGTTACCCTCCAGTTGTTGCTTCACTCTCTGCACACTTTATTTCCCCACGATCATCCTTCTTTCCAATTCGGCCTGATACCAACAGAAGCCATCAAGGATTAATTCTAGATAAATGTCATCGATGAAGATTTGGATCAGATATAGAAAAATGACACTTTGGAATTGGTTCCAAGTCCAAGGTACAAGAATGTGATCGACACAAAGTGGGTCTTCAAAAATAAATTGAATGACGATGGATATGTTACCAGGAAAAAATCTAGATTGGTATGTAAGGGATATGAACATTTTGAATGTATCGAATTTGAAGAGGCATTTTCTCTAGTTGCCAGAATGGAAGCAATTTGATTGATCCTAGCTTATGCATGCTCCAATAATATTAAAGTGTATCAGATGGGCATGAAATCATCCTTTCTAAATGGGGAACTAGAAGAAGAAGTCTACATTGAGAAACCAAAAGGATTTCAATTGTCATAGAATGAATATTATATTTACATGTTGATGAAGGATTTGTATGGTCTAAAACAGGCCCCTAGAGCATGGTATTCTAGACTAGACATATATCTACATCAACAAGGGTTCATAAAACGAAATGCATAAAAAAACCTCTACATCAAGGTAACTCAAGATAATATTTTATTAATTGAAGTTTATGTTGATGATATTATTTTTGGAAGTGATGATGACAAGTTGAGCTAGAAATTTGCAAAGGATATGCAAAAGGAATTTGAAATGTCATTACTTGGAGAAATATCCTTCTTTCTGAGTCTTCATATATGTCAAAGGAACCAAGGCAATGTTGTTTCTCAAACTAAGTATATCAGAGAAATTCTAAAGAGGTTCAGAATGGAATATTACAAACCAGTGAATACTCCTATGAAAACTAGTTGCAAGTTAAGTAAATATGATGATTCAAAGTGTACAGATCAAAGGCAGTACAAGTCAATGATTGGAAGCTTAGTTTATGTGATAGCATCCAGACTAGATGTAATGCATGAAGTTGGACATGTGACACGATTTCAAGTAGTACCAAAGCAATCACATGTTCTAGCAATAAAGAGGATATTAAGATATCTTAAGGGTATAGAAGATTTTAGATTATGGTATCCAAAAGGAAAGGATCTATCACTTATTTTCTACACAGATGTAGATTGGTAAGGTTGCATTGATGACCGAATAAGTACAAGTGGAGCAGCGTTCTACTTGGGTGAGTGTTTGGTATCTTGTCTAAGCAAGAAACAATCATCAGTATCATTGTCTATAGCTGAAGCATAGTATATTGCAACAACAACTTTTTGTATAGAGGTTTTATGGATGAAACAAACTTTGAAAGATATACAGGTTGAGTATGATGAGCGTATTTTGATATAATGTGACAAGACAAGTGCCATTATTATCTCAAAGAATCCAGTGATGCACTCCAAGAAGAATCACATTCCAATCAAGTATCGGTTTCTACGGGAACAGGTTGCAGAGAAGAAAATTCGAGTTGAGTATGTTGGTGGCAAAGAACATATTGCAGATATCTTTACAAAACCACTTCCAAGGGAATCCTTTGAGTATATTCTTAAAAAACTTGGCATAGTTTCTTCCTTGAAATGAATTTTGAATGTTATTTGTATATGCTTTATATTTACATGAGGAATCACCATAAAGAGGACATTTCAGTTTGGGGGAGCAACCCCAAGGACAATGCAGTTAGGGGTAGAAGCCCTTAAGGGAAGTTACCTTTTCCATTGATGTCAAAGGGGGAGATTTTTCTTAGATGCATGGATAGAGAGTTGGTTTCTTAGAGAGAGAGAACAAAGGCATGTTTCCAGGGGGAACAATGGTCACAAGGGGAACATGAGTGATATGACTTCAATGTTGCATCAGAGTGTTTTCATCAATGCCAAGGAGATTGTTGATTAATTGGGTTGGTTGTCATTTATGTCAACCCTTGAAGCAAGTCCGATAGAAAATTTTGGTAGCCCAAATAGTATGCTTAAGGGAATCAAGTTTGTCTGATGTATAATGGTATGAAGATCAATGTATTTGTAGGTACGACTATTCTAGATGGATAACACATGTCATGCCATTTTTTGTGATATGTGGAATGTCACATAACTCCTCACGGTTAGATATTGATGGCCTTGTGAAGTTGGAGAACCCTCATGAGTTGTCTAGAAGACCCTAGAAGGTCAAAGAAGTCAAATTATTCTAGAAACTCCTAGAAGAAGTTGACTAGTCAAAGTGGGTGAAACTAGGAGTTAATCATAGGTTAAGTTTTTGCAATAAGAAAATAATTAAGAATAAATTAGTTGCAACTAGAAGTGGAGAGTTTACTATTTGTGGATAAAGTGGTTAGAAGTGGGTTAGCCATAAAAGAAGGAAGTTGGGTTAAGTTGGTTAGAAGGTAACCCCTAGATGAAACTACTTGGAGAGTATAAATAAGAGACCAAGGGTATCCTAATAGAACCTATTGAACAAATTGAATATCTATTATTGTTCAAGGTTTATTGTAGGTATTGATTGACATATATTAAGTTACACAAGTTAGAGTAGCATGAAGGGTTGACATTGAAAGTTTCAGAATTGCAGAAATACTGAAAAAAAAAACTAGTTTTTGAGGTGTACGTGAGCTACAGTGGAGAAGGGTGCATATGTATGTGGGATAGCAGTATAACATGGTGCTCACAGTTGAAAATCCATGAAATCTTGATTTTTTGAAGGTACCATATTCACAGAGTCTGAAAGAAATCTCCCAATAAGGTATACAGTGATTAGGTACAATAGATCTATCTATATATATTCAAAATGTATATCATATTCTTACGTGTAGTTGGATGTTGATTTCTCCATGAGATATGGTTATGGGAGTTTGAGGTTTTTCCCTAGAGAGGTTGTTGGTTGTATGGAACCTATGGTATGGGCTAGATCTATAGAAATAAAGCACTTGTATGTTGGTATTATTCATTGGTACATCTTTTTGGTTCAAGTGTTGAGACATAGCTAGTATTTCTTGGTACATGGATGAGGGATTTTGGTTGTGAAGGTTGAGGCTACATGTCAGTAAGGGTTTGATGTCTAGTCTATGTGAGGGTTATTACACTTGTTCATTATTGTACACACATGTGTATCACATGACTAGAGAGACATATATATATGCACCTGGTTAAGGGATATATAAGATGATGTATGCACATGGCATAACTACAGATAAGACACAATGATAGGTTGCAAGTTGATGTGAAAGAGGTATTAAAGTGTTTGAAGTTTCAGAAAAGGTCAATACCCTAGTTTTTTGAAGGTGTACGCATGATGCAGTATATACATGACACATACATACACAGGATTCCTTATAGACATGGCACATACATACAAAAGCTACAATATATATAGGTTATGTACTTGTTGGTATTTGTTGGTATAGGCTGAGTTCTGGTACAAGATTGATTACAGAATTTTGGTACATGTTGGTTAGAGGTTGTTGGCATAGATTGGTATAGGTTAACAATGGTTTATCTCATAGTGACAATGTGGTAGTGGTTTCATCATATGACACTTATATTTCAGGGCGGTAGGATAGGGCAAGGATAGGTGGTTGTAGCTACCTTCTAGTTGTAGCCGGAGAACATAGAGGGTTGTAGCCAGAGAATTGGGGATTTAGGGCTTCCCTCAAGTTGTAGCCTAAAAATATAGGGGGTCATATCATCCTTCGAGTTGTAGCTGGAGAACAAAGGAAGTTGGTGCTTCCAATGAATGTAATTCTTAAAGACATATAAGAAAAAGTATTCCATGGTTTTCTCCCGCATTGGGTTTCCACATAAAAATATTGGTGTACTATGTATGTGTATGATTGTTCATTGTTCATGGTTTATTTAATTTTAACTTGTTGAATTATAATGGTATATTGATCATAAATATAAATAACACTTACATATTGTGGTTAAAAGGATAAAAAAACTGTATTATTGATTCACCCCCCTCTTAGTAATCCAACACATCCATCTAATGGAAAGGATGAGTTGATACCAGTAGTGTGGGAGGAGTCATGTGAAAGGAAGAACTACCTACAAAAAGAAAAGATCAACCTAATCTTCCTGGAAAATTTCATGGTGGAGGAATTCATTGCCTACAACCATGTAAGGAAACACTTGGGTTACTCGGGTTTGTTGAAGATTGTAGGAGTGCAACTTCCTATTAGCCACAGATCTACGTTGTTATGTGTAAGTTTGACAAGAACATTTATAAACAACATGTCATCACATTTTGACCTAGTTGAGGAGTTTCAAGATGTGAGAGGTTGTGGGGTACTGATATGTTGGACACAAGGATCAAAGGGCCATCAAATAACAATCAAGACTCAATTGTGTCATTTGTGCTACAAAGACAAATTCCACAAAGTTGAATGGTATATTATTGAAGGGATTATCTCATTATACTTTCCAAAAAAAGAATTTATTGTGGAGTTTGTAGATATTTTCACAAGAAAATGCAAAGAGATATCTGATTTGCATCTAAGGTGAGTGCATTGTATTGATATTCCTTCCTCTCAATTTCCTTGAATATGAGAATGGAAAAATTAAAATTATATGATTTAATATGAGGAATAACACACAATGAGAGTGTAAGAGGGGGTGAGACTCCATAGTTCATTCCTCCATCCAATCACTTCACTTGCAAATATTGACACCATGGTATTTATCAATGTTGGAAGAGACAAAAAACTTGTTGTGATTGGTATTTCTTGGTATGTTGATACAAAGGGGTTAGAAGATTATATGAGAAAGTTTGGATATATATATTATGTGATTGTGATGAATGATTGTACAACTTGTTGTTCCCATGGATTTTGTTATGCAACATTTTATTTAGTTGAAGATGCTAACAAAGTAGTTGACAATGAACATGGTCATGCACTGGAAGTAAACATGGAAAAACTTGAGGTTGAGACGAAAGTTGCTTCTAAGATGATTACCCAGATGTTTGTGGTAAGAATTGATGCTTCGTGCGATAACTAGAAGGAGTATTGGTAGGACCACACAAAATGGTCACCGGTGGCAATAGTTACTTTCAGGTAAGAGTTTGATATTCAGATTAATGAAAATTGAAAGGATACTTTAACCCTTTATGACAAGTGGGAGTGGATTGACGAGCTGTCCAGTCCAACTTGTTACTATGTATGTCTCCCAAGCTAGTGGACTTGGAGCTTCATAAACACATTCTCATAGGAATTTCCCTCCTCTTTTCATAAATATGTGTTGACTCCTCTCATAGACATTATAATTATCGTTCATATCTAGAACTTTATTTTAATGGGTTTTTAATGTAAGTGGATGATAATAGTAAATGCACATCCACTAAAACTTAATCTTGAATTGGTTCTTTAGTACATTCCTTGCAACTCATTCAATGATGTTAGTGCAATGCCTTTGTACTACATCAGAATTGTTGTCTATAAACTATAAGTTTTTTTTGTAGTCTTTGGATTTTAGGAGATGAGGATTAGAGGGTTTGTATAGACTGAAGTTGGTGAAATGGAAGACTCAAATCATAGTGATAAGATGTCAACCATTGGGTTTGCTGAGGGAGAGCATCCCTAGAGATGAAATCAATCTTTCAAAGACATTGGTATCCCATAGATTGAAGAAATTCCTCAAGCATATTATGAAGATACTACATCAAAGACTATCAATTTTCTGCTAGCTAGATTGCTTGTGGAATGAGAAACATCAAAATATGAAAAGGATAGCACTGAGAAGAATTCCAAATGGTTTATGGAACTAGAAATAATTCTTGAGATTGATATTGAGCAAAGAAATAAAGCTGAAGCAATGGAAATCCATGACCTTTTGGCACTCACAATAAATTGAAGAAGATGTTACAAATTGGAGAGGAACTGCAATTGGGAAGTGTTCGAGTGCCTAGCTGTCAGTTCCTAGTTTCTAGATTGCATGAGATTGATATGGCACCATACTCTTTCATAAAAGGTACAAATTTTATTTTGAAAAAGTGGTTTTATAAAAAAATATGGCTAAATGAAAGGTTGATATTATGGGTGAAATTTGTTTTTGATTTTACTTAAAAAAATAAAAGTG
>ML784501.1:0-21812 GCA_009831015.1 Picea engelmannii
GGGTAATTATCTTTCAAGGATGCTTTGTTCATATTTCTGAAGTCTATACAGAGTCTGATTTCACCGGTTTTCTTGCGTGTGGGGACTAAATTAGAAACCCACTTCGAGAAACGTAGTGGGACTATGATCTTGGCATCATACATCTTTTTGATCTCCTTTTCTATCAAGGGAAGCAATTTGGGATTTATCCTTCTAAGCTTCTGTCGGAACGGTTTATGGTCTTCCTTGATGGGAATCCTATGTTGTATAATGCTGGTATCATAGGCTTTTAAATCTTCATAGCCCCAGGCGAAAACATATGAATATTCTTTGAACAGTTCCATGTATTTAAGCTTTTGTTCTGGGGGTAAAGATTTGGACAGTTTGACCATCCTAGGCTTCTCGTTAGTTCCTATATTACAGTCCTCTACCTCTTGCCCATGGGCCTCTAGTTTTGGTTTCTTAGCTACATCATCACTGTCGAGCAGATCTTCTAAAGGGACAAGGCCTCTGGGTAAGATATTGCTTTTCAGTTGTAAAACATCGGCATCTACTTCGTCATCCCCTAACTCTTCTGAGTGGACTATATCTGATGAATCTATTGTATTTACGATATTAACACTATCTATTTCGAATTCAGAGTTATTTACATTATCGTTTTCATTTTCTAGATCTATGTTTGTACATTCAAAATCGTTCTTGGATTGTAGAAAATCCTCTATCTGATCGTCATTTCCAAACACTTGCCAGTACCTGATATTATCCGGGACTGTCGGTCTGCATTTCACCTCTACAGTGTATGATCTGGTTTGGCGGAATGGAATTTTGCAGGACGCGGCTGATGTAGCTAATCCATCAGCCAGAATATTCTGTCCTCTCGGCATTACCTGCAAGTCAACCTCGTTAAAACACTTCAAAGCGTCGAGAGCTGCATTCCTGTATGCTCTAAGGCGTGGGTGTTTGGCAGCATATTCACCTTTAATTTGCTTAATAATTAGTTCAGATTACCATTATTTGCTTAGCACCAACTTTTTTCAAAAGTTTCAAACCAAGCATTAAAGCTTCGTACTCGGCGACGTTGTTAGTGCAGTGAAAATTTAACTTATATGAGTGATTCTCTGAATACCTTTTTCGATGATTATGCAACCAGACTCTGACTCCTGCTCCTTCTTTACTCACAGCTCCATCGAAATCCATACTCCAGAAATCAGCGGGTAGATCTTCTGTGATTTCATTTTCCATTTTTGCTGCCTCACCGTTTTCTGGACCTTCATCTTGACCAGTGACATCTTCTGTCAGCTGAGTATCTTGTTCCACGGTATCACCATCATTGTATAAGATGAATGAATCTAAATCTGAATGGGCAGAGTAAAGGGGGTAATTGTGAGGTTTCTCTTGACTGCTGACCATATACTTCATCAGTGTTTCTCTGTATAACCTCCTTTGCTGTCCAAACACTGGGACAGTGGCGTAAGACATATCCAGCTGTAAAGTTCCTTTCAACTTAGCTCCCCAAGACCGGGACAATAACATACCATATTTTGGTGGAATGTCTGCAACCACCACGTCCATTACCATGCTTTTCGAGGGGATCTGTACCAGGGTGATGCACAAATATTTAATTAAACCAATACATTTGACTTTGCTGGAGTCAAAAGAATGGAGGTCTTTGTAAGGCCTTGTGACTTCCAGTCCTAGATTTTCCATTACATCTTTGGGCATTAAATTATGTGAGGCACCTGAGTCCAACATGGCATTATGCAGTATCAAATCATGTATGTTCAAACTGATATAAAAGGGAGCTACATCACCGATATCGTCTCAACCATCCACTGCTGGTCCGAAAAGGAGTTCGGGGCGATCGTCAGCGAGGTTCACGGTGTCTGAGTGAGTCACTGATCCGATAGTCAAGGCTTGGGTGCCTATGCTAGGCTCAATGGCTAATGCCTTGAGTACCTGTGAACGATAACCGCCTCGGCTTATCAACTCTGTCAGCGGGACAGGAATTTTTATTTTGGCCAATTCTGCTTCCAGGCTAAAAGGTGCGGAAGTCCTGGTCTGGGTTACCAACTCTGGTTGGTCCACATCCCTCCGGTCAGAAGTACTAGGCAGGTTAACAGGCGAGACTTCGGGCTGCGCTGGTCTTTTCAATATGGTGACGTTCTTCTTCGCCGGAGTGTCAGCTTTACCTTTCTCGAAAGATTTTCCAGCAATAATTTTCTCAGGAGTTTTTTGGGTCTCGGCTGCCTTCTGCGTTTCGGTCGAAGTGGGTTAACCCAAAAATAAGGAAAGTGGGCAAAGTGACCTAAAAGATGTTTTTAAGGAAGCTACTTGGAGAGTATAAATAAGAGGCAAGGCTCTCTCATTTTAATTACACTTGAGAATATTAAATATCTATAGGTGTCTAAGGTAACCAAGGATATCTAAGACAAAATTCTGAGAGAAGGTGAAGAAAAGAAGGCCAAAATGCAAGAAAGGATAAATTCTTTTGATGGTGCTTTCTAAGGTATGTTATTTACAGGTCATCTCACCATTTTCACTATAACATGTTTTATATAATGATTCAGACTTTGAAATTGCTATTCCATTGAGAAAAAATATCCAATTATCTGTGGTAAATAATTCAGCTTGTGGGTCATTGTATTTTGGGAGCTACACTCCGTGGAAAATAGGGTTTGTGGCTAGTCCTGACACTAGTCAAAAATAGGTGTTTCGGGTAACAACGTCATAACTTCTTCATAACAAATCCAAATTCAATGAGACCAAATGTGTTGGTTAGGGTAAATTCTATAGTATGTTTTTTAATCAGTTCAGATCAATTCAACAAATATTCTATGAGGGGAACGCTCTACAAGGTCGATCTCTAGAATAAGCCAGAATTCAACAAGGTATGTCATTTTTTGTATGACTCCTTTTTCGAGGGGTTCCAAGTAGTGACACATGGAAGAATTGCACAAAACACACTGAAGAACATTGTGTATCATTTTTAGATCTTTATACATTATAGGTACAAAGTTATGATTACTTCAAGTTATGGATGTTGACTAATCCAAAACTAGGCATGTGAGACTAAAGAAAAGTTTGATGAAAATGCTAGTCTCTTGTTGTTAAAGTTAAGGAAGGTTTGCAGGAATGTGATCATATACACCAGGTCTATTACAGAGATACAAATCAGATTTGGATGATGAAATTGATGAGGGATTTTGGTTGAGGTACATGTTGAGTACATGGTTGAGACAAGTAGTTGATGAGTTGGCACATACATGAGGTGTATAGCTGATGATGTTGGTACATATTGATGACTCATAGTTGATGAGTAGTTGACACATGATTGGTACATACTTGGTACACGGTTGGATGCACTTGTTTATGGTACGGGTTGGTTACAGGTTGTTTGGTATAGGTTGGTGCATGGTTGATGCACTTGTTTGTGGTGCAGGTTGATTACAGGTTGAGGTACATGTTGATGCATGGTTGATGCATTGTTTAGATTTATTGGTACAGGTTTACAGTGGTATATCTCACAGTGATAGTGTGACAGGGGTTCCATCATTCTACTTCTACTTTAGGGCGGTTGAACAGGGCAAGGACATGTGGTTGTAGCCACCTTTTGGTTGTAGCCGAAGAACATAGGGGGATGTAGCCTCCTTCTGGTTGTAGCCAGGGAATTGGGGAGTTGGAGCTTCCTTCAGGTTGTAGACTGAGAAACTAGGGGGTTGGAGCCTCCTTCCATTTGCAGCTGAAAAACAAAGGAAGTTGGTGCTTCCAATGAATGTAATTCTTCAAGACATATAAGAAAAAACATTCTATGGTTTTCTCCCACTTTGGGTTTCCACGTAAAACACTGGTGTACTGTGTATGTGTATGGTTGTTCATTTGTTCATTGCTCATTATTGGATGATAATTCGACATTGACATAACACTTGGATTATTTGGTTAAAAAAGATTATATTTCTCTATTACTGATTCACCCCCCCTCTTAGTAATCCAACAATTAGTATCAGAGCAGATTCCTTTAGAAATCAATTTAACCACTGAAAGGTAGATCATGGAGAGAAACAGCTTGTATAAAGATGGAATACGATAGTTTGATGGACATAAGTATGATTTTTGGAGCATAAGGATGAAGACATATATACAAGCACTGGGATTTGAAATTTGGCAATCAATTGTAGATGGATACACAACACCATCAGTTCCACCAACAAATGACAAAGCAGTGAAACTTGGTCAAAATAATTGCAAATCCACAAATGCACTTCTGAATGGTCTCAGTGAAATGATATTCACCAAAGTTGCACATTGTAAATCCGCTAAAGAGATTTTGGACAAGCTTCGACATATTTATGAAGGAGATACAAAAGTTAAAGAAGCAAAGCTTCAAACTTACAGGGGTCAGTTCGAACAACTAAAAATGAAGAAAGATGAGAATATTGCAACCTACTTCTTATGAGTCGATGAAACAGTGAATGCAATCATAGGAGTAGGAGAAGAAATAGAAGAATTTGTAATTGTTCAAAAGGTACTAAGATCTCTTCCTATGAGATTTAACCATAAGATATCAGCACTAGAAGAAATATCAGATCTAAACTCAATAAGCATGGATGAACTGCATAGAATCTTCACAGCATATGAAATGAGAACTGAACAGGAAAATTAAGATGTAAACGAAGCAAACTTCAAAGCATCCAAAAGATCAAAGAAAAATAAAGAGAAACAATAAGAATATAGCAACAACAATGACATCTCGAAAGATGATGAAGAAGTGGCCAACTTCACCAAAAGACTGAACAAGGGAACCGACGGTAGGTATAGAGGTAAGGTTCCTTTAATTTGTTTTAATTGTGATGGTATTGGTCATTTTGCTAACAAATGTCCTCATAAGAAAAAGAGAAATGATGAAGGTTACTCAAAAGGCAAACAAACATATAAACAAAAAAGAACTACAAAGAAATTTTTCAAGAAAAGCTTATGCACCAAAGAAGACATCTCATCATCAGATGAAGTTGAAGTCAGAGGCGATGAGACAGGAAGAGTTATATTCATGGCAGTAGAAGACTCTGATGAAGAAGACTCCGAAGAAGAATATTAAGAAGCCAAAGAAGAATATGAAGAAGTCAAAGAAGAAATTGAAGAGGCAGAAGTTGACTTTCGAGAAGAATTAATGTGTGCCATAGAAGTTATCAGAAGAGAAAAGAAGAAAAACAAGTAACTACAAGCAGAACTAGACAAAAAAGAACACACTCAAGAACCAGAACAAATGGTCACAAAATTGAAGGTTCAAATAGAAGAAGATAAAAGAATTGAAGAAGCACTCAAAGAATAGCTAGAAGAAAAGGATAGGATCATTGGAAACTTGGAAGCAGAGATTGTCACACTAAGAAAGGATATTCAAAAGAAAAATATGTAGAATAGCTCAAAAGTTTTGGATGACATTATCAACAGTCAAAAATCTCATTTCAACAAGACCGGACTTGGATACAATCAGATAGAAAAGGGATCAAGCTCTGAGACAACAGAGCAAGAAACATATCCAAAAATCTATGCAAAAACAATCAAAGGGGATAAGAAGATATACAAGGAAGATTACAGGGACACTCCTCCACCAAGAAGATTGAAATTTCAGAATCAACAAAATATAGATAGGCCTCAAGAAGAAGAAGGATTCATAAGATCATCTCCTTTCAGAAGATCTTCAACTCCTAGGTATCAAACTATATTTTTTGGTTTATGTTGTGCATGTAATAATTTCGGACATAAAGTTGTGAATTGCAAAGCTAACAACAGGAACAACAAAAACTTTGAGAGTTATACACAAAGGGGATATTCAAGAAGGCCTAGTGAAATATAGGGAAGAAATTACAATAGGTTTGAATCTTTGAGCAATGAAGTGGAATGTTATAAATGTAACAATTTTGGACACATGGCCAAAGAGTGCAGAATGAAAATACCTCCTAAAGAACCTCAACATAATAACAACGGTCACAAACAAGAACTACATAAAAGGACATGGATAAGAAAGCAAGATCAGTATAGCAATGAAGAATGCACACTCATTCTACAAGCTAAGTAGAAGAAACGTAGTTGGTATGTTGACAGTGGGTATTCAAAACACATGATAGGTGATAGAGACAAGTTTCTTACATTACGAAAGGAAAGAGATGGATCAGTCCCCTTTGGAAATGATGATTCAGCCAAAATCATTGGAAAAAGCACAATCCGAATTGGGAACAAGAATGAAAAGGCAGAAAATATTCTACTAGTAAAAGATATGAAACTTAATCTTCTAAGTGTGAGTCAAATGTGTGACCAAAGTCATAAAGTGACTTTCGATTCACAAAAGTGTGAGATAAGAAAAGAAGGTTCAGGGAGATTGATTGCTACAGCTGCAAGAACATCAAACAACATATATGTGTTAAGTGAAATTGGAAATGAAAAGTGTTGTCTAGGAAAGGAAGATGAAAGTTGGCTATGGCACATAAGAATGGGTCACATTCATTTTGATAACCTTGTCAAAGTCGGAAAAAGAGAAGCAGTCAGAGAAATGCCCCAGATCACGAAACCAACAAAAACTTTATGCAAGCATTGTCAACAAGGAAAACAAACAAAGACCAGGTTCAAATCAAAGGAATATTCAACGACAAGACCACTAGAAATTGTGCATACTGATCTAGTTGGACCAACTACAACAAAGGGATTGAAAGGTGAGAGATACTTTATGTTATTAGTTGATGATTATACAAGAATGAATGCAGTTTTCTTTCTCAAGAATAAGTCAGAATCTTTTGAAAACTTCAAGATCTACAAGAAAATGGTTGAAATTTAAATGGACTCAAGAATCAAATGTTTGAGATCTGATAATGGAGGAGAGTTCACCTCAAATGAATTTATGGACTACTACAGAAATCATGGAATAAAAAGGCAATTCTCTGTTTCTAGGACACCTCAACAGAATGGAGTTGTTGAAAGAAAGAACAGGACAGTACAGGAAATGACTCGAACAATGCTAATGGATTCAAAATTGACAGATATTTTTTGGACATAGGTAGTGCATACAACAGTTCACATTCAAAATAGAGTAATGCTCAAAAACAATATTGACAAAACTCATGCACTATGAAAAGGAAGACCAACAAACGTAAAGCACTTCAGAGTTTTTGGAAGCAAATGTTATATCAAAAGAGAAGATGGAGGAATAAGAAATTTTGACTCTTGCGTGGACAAAAGAGTACTTGTTGGTTACTCAAGTACAAGAAAAGCATACAAATGTTACAATCTAAGATTGAATAAAGTTGTGGAAAGCCTCAATGTAACAATTGATGAAACAGGCAGACCAGAATTAAAGGAAGAAAATGAATCAATGAAACAACCCTTAGAAGAAGAAGAAGAAGATGAAAAGGAAGTAGAAGAGGAAGATGAAGGGAATCCGACAGAAGTAGAAGAGAAAATTCAACAAGTGTCTCCAAAGAAACCCAGTAAACGAGTACAGAAGAATCATCCTTTAGATCAGATTATCGAAAAAAAAGATGCAGGAGTTGAGACTAGAAGAAGAATCCATTCACCAGAACAAACACACCTAGCACTCGTATCTACAATTGAACCAAACAGTTTTGAAGAAGCCATCAAGGATGAATTTTGGAATAAGGCCATGGATGAAGAATTGGATCAAATAAAGAAAAA
Organism: Picea engelmannii; assembly: GCA_009831015.1. Classification (NCBI taxonomy): domain Eukaryota; kingdom Viridiplantae; phylum Streptophyta; class Pinopsida; order Pinales; family Pinaceae; genus Picea; species Picea engelmannii. The sequence goes on from ML784501.1 coordinate 7,660, forward strand.
TGACACTTGGGAATTGGTTCCAAGACCAAAAAATGAGAATGTGATCGGCACAAAATGGATTTTCAGGAATACATTGAATGAAGATGGATAGGTTACAAGGAACAAATCTAGATTGGTATGTAAAGGATATGCTCATATTGAAGGAATTAACTTTTAATAGACATTTTCCCCAGTTGCCAGAATGGAAGCAATCTGTTTGCTTTTAGCTTATGCATGCTCCGAAAATGTTAAAGTATATTAGATGGACGTAAAATCATCTTTTTTGAATGGGAACTTGAAGAAGAAGTCTACATTGAACAACCAGAAGGATTTCAGTTGTCAGAGAACACATATTATGTGTGTAAATTAAAGAAGGCCTTGTATGGTCTAAAACAGGCTCCTAGAGCATGGTACTCCAAACTGGATAAGTATCTGCAGCAGGCAGGGTTCAGAAAAGGAAGTGTAGACAACAACCTCTACACCAAGGTAAGTCAAGGTAATATTTTAATAATTGAAGTTTATGTTGATGATATTATTTTTGGTAGTGATGATGACAGGTTAAGCCAGAAATTTGCAAAAGATATGCAGAAAGAATTTGAAATGTCTCTACTTGGAGAACTATCCTTCTTTCTGGTACTTCAGATACGTCAAAGCCACTAAGGAATTTTTATTTCTCAAACCAAGTATATAAGAGAAATACTAAAGAGGTTCGGAATGAAAAATTACAAACCAGTTATCACTCCCATGCAAACCAGTTGCAAGTTGAGCAAAGATGATGATTCGAAGTCTACAGATCAAAGGAAATACAGGTCAATGATTGGCAGCCTATTGTATGTGACAACATCCAAACCAGATGTAATGCAGACAGTTAGACAGGTGGCATGATTTCAAGAAGCACCAAAGGAATCACATGTATTAGCAGTGAAGAGGATTTTAAGATATCTCAAAGGAATAAAAGAGTTTGGGCTATGGTATCCAAAAGGAAAGGATCTATCACTAATTTCCTACACAGATGCATATTGCGCAGGTTGTATTGATGACCGATGAAGCACCAGTGGAGCAACGTTCTACTTGGGTGAGTGTTTAGTATCATGGCTAAGAAAAAAACAATAATCAATATCTCTATCTATAGCCAAGGCAGAGTATATTGCAGTAGCAACATGTTGTACACAGGTTCTTTGGATGAAACAAACTTTGAAAGATATACAGGTTGAGTATGATGAGCCCATTCCAATATATTGTGATAATACAAGCACCATCAGTATCTCAAAAAACCCAATGATTTATTCCAAGACGAAGTACATTCCAATCAAGTATCACTTTCTACGAGAACATGTTGTAGAAAAGAAAATTAGAGTTGAGTATGTGGGCACAAAAGAACAAGTGGTAGACATCTTTACAAAACCACTTCCACGGGTTAACCCTAAAATATGGAAAGTGGGCAAAGTGACCTAGAAGATGTTTTTAAGGAAGCTACTTGGAGAGTATAAATAAGAGAAAGGCTCTCTCATTTTAATTACACTTGAGAATATTGAATATCTATAGGTGTTTGAGGTAACCAAGGATATCTAAGCCAAAATTCTGAGGGAAGGTGAAGAAAAGAAGGTCGGAATGCAATGAAGGATAAATTCTTTTGATGGTGCTTTCTAAGGTATGTTATTTATAAGTAATCTCACCATTTTCGCTATAAACTTTTTTATATAATGATTCAGACTGTGAAATTGCTATGCCATTGAGAAAACATATCCAAGTATCTATGGTAAATATTCATCTTATGGTTCATTGTATTTTTGGAGTTACACTCCGTGGAAAATGGGGTTTGTGGCTAGTCCTGAAACTACTCAAAAACATGTGTTTTGGGTAAAAACATCATAACTTCTTCGTAACAGATCCAAATTCAGTGAGACCAAATGTGTTGGTTAGGGTACAGTTTGTAGTATTCAGTGTAACACTTTTAGATCAATTCAAAAAACATTCTGTGTGGGAAATTCTCTACAAGGTCGCTCTCTAGAATAAGTCACAATTCAGCAAGGTATGTCATTTTTGCTATAACTCCTTTTCTGAGAGGTTCCAAGTAGTGAAACTTGGAGACATTGCATAAAACACATTGAAAAACATTTTGTATCAGTTTCATAGCTTTATACATTACAGGTACAAAGTTATGATTACTTCAAGTAAGGGATGTTGACTAATCAAAAACTAGGCATGTGAAACTAAAAAAAAGTTTGATGAAAATGCTAGTCTCTTGTTGTTAAATTTAAGGAAGGTTTGTAGGAATGTGATCATATACTCCAGGTCTATTACAAAGCTACAAATTAGATTTGGATGATGAAATTGATGAGGGATTTTGATTGAGGTACATGTTGAGTACATGGTTGAGACAAGTAGTTGATGAGTTGACACATACATAAGGTGTATAGTTGATGATGTTGGTACATATTGATGAGTCATAGTTGATGATTAGTTGACATATGATTGGTACATACTTGGTACATGGTTGGATGCACTTGTTTATGGTACATGTTGATTACAGGTTTTTTGGTACAGGTTGATGCATGGTTGATGCACTTGTTTATGGTATAGGTTGATTACTATAGATTGTACTCTAACCAACACATTTTGTTTTACTGAATTTGGATCTTTTATGAAAAATTTATGATGTTTTTACTAGAAACACCTGTTTTAGACTAGTTTCAGGACTATCCAAAAACCCTATTTTCCACGGAGTGTAACTCCAAAAATACAAAGACCCATAAGCTGAATTTTTTACTACAGATACTTGGATATGTTTTCTCAATGGCATAGCAATTTCAGGGTCTGAATCATTATATAAAAAAAAGTTATAGCAAAAATGGTGAGATGACTTGTAAATAACATACTTTAGAAAGAACCATCAAAAGAATTTATCCTTCCTTGAATTCCAGCCTTCTTTTCTTCACCTTCCCTTAGAAATTTGGCTTAGATATCCTTTGGTTACCTCAGATAAATATAGATATTTAATATGCTTAAGTGTGTATTAAATGAGAGAGTCTTGCCTTTTATTTATACTCTCCAAGTAGCTTCCTTAAAAACATCTTCTAGGTCACTTTGTCCACTTTCCTTATTTTAGGGTTAACCCACTTATAATTTGTCCATTAAATTTATTATTTAAATAATTTATTTTGCATTCACTTTGAATTATATTACACTCATCACTTCACTTTATTATTTACCTTCTAAAATCTCTTAAACCACTTTGACTACTTTGACCTTTTGGGGCTTCAAGCCAACATATGAGGGTCCTCCAAATTCGTAAGGCCATAACTCTCAAACCATGATGAGTTATGTGACGTTCCACATACTACTAGAAATGGCATGAAATGTAATATCCATATAGAATATTATTACTTGAAAATATATCAAAACTCGTACCTTTATCCATCAAACAAACTTGGGTCAATTACCCAAACCTGGGTTCTCCAACTTCACATAGCCGTAACTCTCTAACCATAAGGAGTTATATGACGTTCCACATACCACTAAAAATTGAATGACATGTACTATCCATATAGAATAGTCTTACCTTCAAATATATTAAAACTCATACCATTATACATGAAACAACCTTTGGTCCATTACCCAAACCTTTGTGTTACGGGGCTTTCTTCAAGGGTTGACATCAATGACAACCAACCTTAATAAAAAATATCTCTCGTTGGCATTGATGGAAACACTCTGATGAAATAATGAAATAATATCACTCATGCTCCCCCTGGAACCATGCCTCTGTCCTCTGCATCTGATAAATTTTATCCCCCTAGAACCACGCCTCTGTCCTCTGCATCTGATAAATCTCTTCCCCCTTGTCATCAATGGCAAAGGTATATTTCCATCCGGGGATGTTCCCCCTGACTGAACTGTCCTCTTATAGTGCTTCCTTGTGTACATCTAAGACATATAAGATAATCATTCAAAAAGCATTCATTTTGGAGTAGAAATAACTCCAAGTCTTTGGCGAAGAAATTCAAAGGCTTCCTGTTGAACTGGTTTTGTAAAGATTTCTGCCACTTGTTCTTTTGTGCCCACATACTCAACTTTGATGTTATTTTCTACAACCTGTTCCCATAGAAAGTGATACTTGATTGGAATGTGCTTCGTCTTGGAGTGAATCACCAGGTTTTTTGAGATAATGATGGCGCTTATATTATCAAAAAATATTGGAATGGAATCATCATACTCAACCTGTATATCTGTGAAAGTTTGTTTCATCCAAAGAACCTGTGTATAACATGATGTTGCTGCAATATACTCTGCCTCAGTTGTATATAGAGATATTGATGATTATTTCTTGCTTATCCATGATACTAAACACTCACCCAAGTAGAATGTTGCTCCACCGGTGCTTCATCGGTCATCAATACAACCTGCCCAATATACGTTTGTGTACGCAATTAGTGATAGATCCTTTCATTTTGGATACCATAGCCCAAACTCTTATGTTCCTTTGAGATATCTGAAAATCCTCTTCACTGCTAATACATGTGATTCATTTGGTTCTTCTTAAAATCGTGTGACCTATCCAACTGTCAGCATTACATAGGGTCTTGATTCTGTCACATATAATAGGATGCCAATCATTGACCTATATTACCTTTGATTTGTAGACTTTGAATCATCATCTTTGCTCAAATTGCAACTGGTTTTCATGGGAGTGATAACTGGTTTGCAATATTCCATTCCGAACCTCTTTAGCATTTCTCTGATATACTTGGTTTGAGAAATAAAAATTCCTTGGTTGTTTTGACGTATCTAAAGTCCCAGAAAGAAGGATAGTTCTCCAAGTAGTGACATTTCAAATTATTTCTACATATATATCTAAGAATATCCTTTACATACCAATCTAGCTCTGTTCCTTGTAAGTTGTCCATCTTCATTCAATTTATTCCTAAAAACCCATTTTGTGCCGATCACATTCTTATTTTTTGGTCTTGGAACCAATTCCCAAGTGTTATTTGTTTCTATTTGATCCAATTCTTCATCCATGGCCTTATTCCAAAATTCATCCTTGTTGGCTTCTTCAAAACAGTTTGGTTCAATTGTAGATAAGAGTGCTAGGTGTGTTTGTTCTGGTGAACGGATTATTCTTCTAGTCTCAACTCCTACATCTTTGTTTCTGATAATCTGATCTGAAGGATGATTCTTCTGTACTCGTTTACTGGGTGTCTTTGGAGACACTTGCTAAATTTTCTCTTCTGCTTCTATTGAATTCTCTCCATATTCCTCTTCTACTTCCTTTTCATCTTCTGCTTCTTCTTCTAAGGGTTGTTTCATTGATTCATTTTCTTCCTTTGATTCTGTTCTACCTATTTCATAAATTGTTACGTTGATGATTTCCACAACTTTGTTTAATCTTAGATTGTAACACTTGTATGCTTTCCTTGTACTTGAGTAACCAACAAGTACTCCTTTGTTCATGCGAGACTCAAACTTTCCTATTCCTCCATCTTCTCTTTTGATATAGCATTTGCTTCCAAAAAAATTGAAGTGCTTTACATTTTCCAGTCTTCATTTCCATAGTTTGTAAGGAGTTTTGTCAGTGTTGTTTCTGAGCATTACTCTGTTTTGAATGTGAACTGTTGTATGCACTACCTGTGTCCAAAAAATATCTGTCAATTTTGAATTCATTAGCATTGTTCGAGCCATTTCATGTACTGTCTTGTTCTTTCTTTCAACAACTCCATTTTGTTGAGGTGTCCTAGCAACGAAGAATTGCCTTTTTATTCCATGATTGCTGCAATAGTCCATAAATTCCTTTGAGGTGAAATCTCCTCCATTATCAGATCTCAAGCATTTGATTCTTGAGTCCATTTCATTTTCAACCATTTCCTTGTAGATCTTGAAGTTTTCAAAAGCTTCTAACTTAGTCTTGAGAAAGCAAAGTGCATTCATTCTTGTATAATCATCAACTAATAACATAAAGTATCTCTCACCTTTCAAGCCCTTTGTTGTAGCTGGTCCAACTAGATCAGTATGCACAATTTCCAATGGTCTTGTCGTTGAATATTCCTTTGATTTGAACCTGGTCTTTGTTTGCTTTCTGTTATCGCTCTGTAAATTCCCAGAGGTTGTCAGTGTAGAAGAAATTTTCCAGAGGTAACTTTATCCAACCACTTTGAAACTGGGATCTAGCCTTGCCAATTTAAGAGAGGGATCTCTCTGTAAGATTTAGATATGTTTTAGTTTTGAGATATTAGGCTAGTTAAAAAGAATAATATTGAATTGTTTGTGTTGAATAGGGTTTACGCATCCATCAGGCTATGGGGTCTGTATTATAAGGGTAGAGATCAAAACAGGAACTAAAAGGTTCATTTCACAGGGAAAGGTAACGCATTCGTTGGATTCTTTAGCAGTAAAGTGATGGATAGCAGAAAAGATGTGAATATCAATTAAAGTAAAGAAGCATTTAAGAATTCCTTCACTATAACATTAGACGATAAACATTTAGATCTTTAAAGTTGGAAACAGGGTATACGAAGATAAATCCTGCAACATGCGCTACTTTTAAAAGATCAGATTAGAAAACAATATGATAATTGAGTGAGAAAAACATTTAAAACAGAAAAGTAAACATCACCAATGAATAACACGCGAGAATCTTGTGAAGCATCCCTTTATATTACTGGCAGATCTCTTGATAAACAATTATAGTCTTTATGGCTTACAGGGCGTAAAGCCCAACCCTCGGTAATTCAAATTTTAAAGTATTTATAGAAAAAGATTACAAATGATCCTGTCATTAATGATCAGGACGTGGCATATTTTAAATCTAACTGAATAACTAAAAAGATACAAAAATTTAGGTAATTGTCGATGATGTGTTAAAATCATGATGTTGATTCTGGGGAAGGCCATTTGTGAGTCACCCACATGACTTTGCATGATCCGATTGTTGACTCGACTTGCACACCTCATCTCTTACTCGATCAGATTACACAACTCTTCCCATCTTAGTTGACTAGGAATGGTGACTTTGAGTAGTCTTTGATATATTTCATCCATCTCTATGTACAGGAAAAAGTTGGCTTGATGATGAAAATATACCGGATCTCGTGTTGTATGTTGATGTCTGGATGCATGGTTTCTAAGAACGCCTTACCCGTTATGATGCCTTGTATTCCTGAAAATTTTGAACTATCTTTGGCCACCGTGGCCAACTTCTGTTTATAATCAGGAAGGGTCATTAACTTGTCATTTACGACCCTTAAGCCAGGGATACCTTTCTTCTGCAGAGCTTCAATATTACCGAAAAATATTTGAACTTCTGTGTCCATAGACTGGACTTTCTCTTCCAACTACAGCATTATTCCTCTCTTGGTTAGAACCCTCTTGACTTCGAGGATGGTTTCCATCCTGTCTTCAATCTTCAAATCTTCTAACTCTTCCCTGGTTTTTGAATTCAGGGATTTAATGATCTCAGTGGCTTCTGTGGGCATTTCTCCTAGCTCTCCTCTTATTTTCTCAATAGCCTACCTGCTCCTCTGTACCAGTTCGTTTTGCTCGAACATGATTTGCACCATAGGTCATATTTCATTTATGGATTTGGAGATATCCATCCAAATATTTTCCTTGGCCTCAGCAAGTGTCTTGCCTGCCACTGTTTGTTTTTGAAGCTGCTGCAATTCCTGTTTGAGCTTGTTTGTTGTTTTCTTCTCCATGGAGTAGCTTGTTTGGTAAGAATACTTGAGCTCCTGAAGGTCCTCAACCTCCTTTTTTTAGTCTACTAATTTCTGTCTCTTGCAAGTTCATCTCCCCCATGGATTTTTCTAGTTCTACTGTCTTTTCCAGAGTTGTCAGTAGAGTTGCTGAGGGAATTTATGTTGTGGGGGTTTCTGCTATAGAAGTTGTGCTTACTCCTGTGAGTGGAACTGCGCTCAATGGAATGACTTCCATGGGCGTTGATTGTTCCTTCTCCTTCACTAATCTTTCCAGTTCTACTTCCATATATTTCAACTGTTCATTCTGCTCCATGATCAACTTGAGCATCTCATCCTTCTCACCTTCTGTCTCAGCTATCTCCTTTGCCTGTGCATATTCCATTGGTGGAAGTTTCAGTTGTTTCCTCAGAGATGCTATATCATCATTTTTCTTTTTGAGCATTTCTTCAACTGCTTTCACATTCAAGGGGTCATACCCGATCTTGAGGATCAATTCTTCCAACGTTTTAATTCTGTTGTCCTTTGCAAATGATGATATATTCTCTAAATTTAAATGTGTCTAAACATTGCTTAGAGAGACCTGTAGTTTAGCAGTCGTAGTAGAAGTATTTGCCAAAGTGTAGAAAACCATTTCCCTAGTTTTCCTGTGCAGATCCATTTGATCGGTCGGGTGCACATCTTTGGTGTGGAACTCGAACGTTGCCCTTTTGTAATTAGTGATTGCCTTTGGGTTGGGCACCTATGCCTGCAGAAAATCCATGTGCATTCTACCCTTCTCGATATCAAATGCAAATAACAATATATGTTGTGTCGTGGATGTTTGTTTCCAAAACTGAGCATAAGTGTTGTTGGTCAGTGTCTGATTCCTCTTCTTGATCAGATCGTATTTCTAAAAAATACTCAACTTTGGACCTCCTTTATTTGGTTGGTCGGCTAGTGAAGTATCAATCAGCTTCTTGGACAAAATGACAGACATGATCTGTTGGTTGCTTGTGATAAGAGGTGACTGGTCACCTTTCATAGCCGTAGTGGACTGGGTTTCCTTTTCACCGGCCATGTCAATTGTATGACTGGATTTTGGCCTTTTGGTGTGTAATTGGAAATCTTCGACCGAGACTTCGGTGACAGAAGGTGAAGTATCCTTCTCGGGCCTTTTCTCCTGTGGACATTGTGGCGTGTTTGTTTGTGAGATAATAATATGAGGAGACTTTTATTCTGTCTCTTCCAGAGTGTTCACCTCCCACTCTGTTTGATTTGTGAACTTCTTTATTTCAGGCCTGGGTGTATGAACATATGGAATGTTTTTATTCTTAACCCTCATCTCTGAAATGATCTCGCACGGATCATAGTGCCACAGGAAACTGGTGTCGAACTTCATTTCCTTCAAAAGCCTGTCTGCCTCTTCCTCGACGCCTTGACTATTGCAAATAAAAGACCCTATTTTCCCTTTAATTCTTAGTTGTTGTTTATTCTTCAAAGACACAAAATGTATGTTGTCTAAGTTTATCATTTGTCTTATGTACTCCAGGGAAAAAATCCTCACGGGTAAATACTTGGGCAACTTGTATGGAGCTAACTCGCATCCATATATTCTGATCTCAGTGTGATGTTGGTAAAGATACCAATCTCCAATCTTTGCAAGGTCTGAGAGGTGTAAGATCCTTTGAATCTCCTCATTGATTCTTGATTTTGGTCTGCCACTGAGCATGCTCACCACTAGGTGGTAAAATTGCTCGATGAACTGTTTGAAATTGAACTCTGTGGAATTTTGTCTGAGCAGTGAAGTCCAAGATGTTACCGCCTACGACTTCCCGTACCTGTCCATTTTCTACATCGAGAAAGAGAACCTATCCACTTGAAAAAAGGTGAACATGTAAACCAATATGGAGGAATACCGGAACATGCCCTCTGTGGCGAACTTTGAAATATGCTCGTGAATATTATCCGCTAGGAAAGTGTTGTAGTCGAACTGAGTGGTGGGCTTTTTTTCGGTAGAGAAAATGGACAGAAAAGACAGTATAGATTCATCCACCCATTTCTCTAAAAAATAACCAAGCAGACAACAGAGTGATGAAATGACTTGGTTGTCCTTTTCTGAGAACATGGAGGAAGGATATGGGGGATTTAACTTGGGGAGTTGAGCATCATGTGGGAGGAAAAGATTAAAGATTTGGGCTCTTTGAGGAAAATATAGTTTGTGGTATATCTCTGTTATGATTTCAATATTGAAAGGGGAGGCAGATTCAGTTTTGGGTATCTGCATCATCTAATCATTGGCCTCTGGTGTGATGAAGAACAAAGTTTCTCCCAATGACGAGACTATGGCTCTCTGGTCAGGGAGGTAATGAGCCTGGCATTTGAGGGAAAATTTAGGGAAATGATGGACCTGGGGGAAAAGATATAGAGGAAGATTGGACTCCTAGAGCCCAATTTCATTGCTCTGATCTAAGAAAGTGTCTTTGAGCCATGAATGCAAATCCGTGAAGTCAAATTCACACCTTCTATCTGAGATTAGATGATCTTTGTCGGCCAATGGGATTTTGTTGAGGTTGACAGGTGGTGGGAGGAAAGGATTTTCCTCGGCTTCTGCTTTCTTGGATTTTAGCGCCATCCCTGTGAAAAGTACCTGCAATTCAACAAAAACATTAGTGGTAATGGCTGTGGTTGGGCTGCTAACTAAATCGGAGAGGGGACAAGGAAAAATTTCTGGTGTGAGGATAAGATGAGCAATGGGTGAATGAAGGAGCCAAGCTAGTTTTGAGTGAAAAGATACCTGTTGGGCGTAGGGGGCATATCAACAGGCTAACGGATAAGTTAGCCCATAATAAATGGCCAACGGGTGATTTGGAGTGTGATATGGCAGGTGAAAAATGGATGACAAGTATGACCAGGTGACGTGGAGGGTGTTGATTGGAGACCAACAATGGTGAAGGGACTTGTGACGGGTGAACAGGGGTGATGGACTGACAGAGTTATGAGATGAGACTTGTAGGGGAGGATAGTGGAAAGTGATGTAACAAGATGACGGTGATATGTCAGAAAAGTGGTAAATGGTAAGTGGTAAAATGGTTTGCGATAAGTGGTGGGAGTCTGGTGCAATAGATTCCTGCCATGTTAGAATAGGGGACCCACCAAGAAAACCATTTCATTCCAGACCCCCCCCCCATCATTCAAAATAGACTTGTCGGGGGGGTCTGAAAAGTATTGTCAGATGTACATATGTGCGCCCGCTACTGGACCGTAGATTTGAGCACTTCCTTTAACGAACTTTCTAGACCCCCCCCCCCCCACCGTTAAAGGAATAATGTTCAGGGGGGGTAGAATTATATCTCAGCCATAGATCTGGGCGCCAATGTCTCAGCCATTCAGATGTGCGCTCATGTTACCCATCATTCTGGACCCCCCCCCACTGTTAAAGGTAGAACGGTCGGGGGCTTCGGAAAATCTTGTTAACCATAGATCTAAGTGTCAGTGTCTCAGTCATTCATCTGTGCACTCTCTTTAATCTGCCAACGCAAAATCATATTTGCACCAAAACTTAGGATAAGTGCTTTATGTGGACTTGCTGTGTTTTCCTTGTTTTTTATCACCATGAAGGTTAGGCAGCATACTTTTAAACATCAAAGGTATGAATCAACATCGATCATCATGCATGTTTTATTGAAATCAAGCCAAACAACCTATTCTCTAACCTAATTTCCAACCTACTTACCTATGAAATTTAGCCCAGATTAAACTCAATGTCATATCAATCTCACGGTCTGAATCATTCTAGAAAAAAAGTTATTGCTAAAATGGTGAGATGACCTGTAAATAACATACCTTAGAAATCATCATCAAAGTAATTTATCCTCCCTTGAATTCCAACCTTCTTTTCTTCACCTTCCCTCTGAAATTCGGCTTAGATATCCTTTGGTTACCTCAGTCACCTATAGATATTAAATATTCTCAAGTGTAATGTAAAATGAGAGAGCCTTGCCTCTTATTTATACTCTCCATCTTCTAGGTCACTTAACCCATTTATAGGTCACTTAACCCATTTATAGGTCACTTAACCTATTTTCCTCATTTTTAGGGTTAACCACTTTCCATAATTAGAATGTTCTCCATTACTTTATAATTTAAATATTCCTCCTTGACTTGGTCACCTCACTTTATCATTTAAATAATCTTCTTTGATTTTGTCACTTCCCTTTATTATTTAAATAATCCTTCTTGACTTTGTCACTTTACTTTATAATTTAAATAATAATTTCTTCTTTGCAAGCTCTTTGACTTCTTTGACCTTTTGAGGGTTCAAGCCAACATATGAGGGTCCTCCAACTTCGTAAGGCCATAACTCTCAAACCGTGAGGATTTATGTGATGTTCCACATACCACCGGAAATGGCATGACATGTAATATCCATATAGATTAGTATTTCCTTCAAATATATCAAAACCCATACCATTATCCATCAAACAAACTTGGGTCCATTACCCAAACCTGTGTTTTCCAACTTCTCATGGCCATAACTCTCTAACCATGAGGAGTTATGTGATGTTCCACATACCACCAGAAATGGAATGACATGTACTATCCATCTAGAATAGTCTTACCTTCAAATATATTAAAACTCATACCATTATACATGAAACAACATTGGTTCCATTACCCAAACCTTAGTGCTACTGGAATTCACTATCGGACTTTCTCCAAGGGTTGACATCAATCTGCAATATCACTCTCCAATAGTTGACATCAATGACAACCAACAATCCATACCAACTATACATCAACCTAAGCCAACTATTTGACACTTACTGTTATCGGAAAAATCAGTAAGTGTGGACACAAACTAATCTCCCTAACTTCCACAAGAAGCTAGAACAAAACAAGATAGGATACAAACTTCACCTTAGACTTCATTTTCATATAAACTAGTTTAGAGAGGTACAAGTGATATACCTTTTAAATGACGCTTGATCCTTGCTGGTGTCATCCTTGTAGCTCCTTCTTTGATTTTCCGGGATAGTGAACCTGTTTAAGAAGCAAAAAAAAACAAAGAGAGAGAGAACAAAGATATATATATTCCAATGAATTCTATGTATAAAATCTAAGACACCTTTACAGGGAAGAAATGTATTGTTGCATTATATTAAATGGAAAGTGGAGAATACAACCCATGCCTTAATGTTGCAAGGTCCCTTTTAATGGCTCTTTGTTCCAACACACACACACCTTTGATGAAGAAGATCCAAAATCTGACTTAGAGAACTAAAGTGAAGCTCTCAAGTATAATATGTAGTAGAACTCTTCATGCATATGCAAGCCCTTGCAAACCTTAACCTTTTCCATAAGAGATCCATGTTTATATAAGGTGAAAGAGGGATAGATGAGGAGATAGGGATGATCCCATTAAATCAAATAAGCGAGTAAGATCCAAAATGATCGGAGGCCACCTCATCTTCTAGAAGATTCCCTTCTAGAACATTCATGAATTTTGACTTTTCATTTACTTAAGCATCGTTGCACCCTATGCATAGGCAGCCTGCGATGATGTCACAATATAGATTTGGTGCAGAGTGCAACGATCAGGCATCATCTCACCCCATGCATAGAGCAGGGTGTGACAATATTCCTTGTCATAGTTTTTGAAAGAGGAAAAGCAAACTACTTTTCTCATGGAGAAAGTCTCTTTTAATATTTTCAGGGAACACGGAAATGAATTAAACACATGTTGTTAGTTCATCACTGGGGTGACCAAAATAATTTGAAACAAAATTCCCCCCAAAGTATGAAATTGGAACTTGTGACAGTTGAAATACTTTGTAGAATGTGTGTGTCGAAAACAAGGAGCACATCGTTTGGGAACCTACAAACAATCAAGCATCTGCATGATAACATACCATATTCTAAGGTAGGCATTCCCATACTCAAACTACACGTGAATATAATCATAAGTGTCAAGTGAGTCATGGCCACTAAACATACACTATGGATCCATGTCATCATGACTCAGCATAACTACTAGAAATACACTATGGATCTAAGCTCTAAAAGAATTCAAATTCGGACATAGCCACGAGACATACAAAGTTGATCTATGTGTCAGAAAAAATTTTTGAATACTCCATCTCAACCTAAATCAAGATGATGATATCCAGGGTCTTCATTTCAATCGTCTCTAAGTACGAATCTAGCCATGTTATTACAGGTGTTGAAGTAGAACATGGTAGAAACCACTTGATTACTGGTTATTAATGAAAACCATTAACAGGTGCGAAGGAAATCACCATTGATGTCAATGAATCTCAAGGTACTTTAGTACAATCCAACGAATGTGAATAAATGGGTTGAACTCTGTTAAGGTCCTAACCCGCACATAGGTAGATCAATGTATTCGGATGTAATAAAGGTCAATATTAATAAGACCTTTCAATAAAATAGAATAAGGCGGATGTAAGAAGACCTAATAGAAGCTTCCGCTTCTAGAAGGAT
>ML784501.1:35066-53064 GCA_009831015.1 Picea engelmannii
TTAAAGAGAACTTGGTCATGGCCCAGAATAGAATGAAGCAGCAAGCAGATCAAGGTCGCTCTGAACGTCATTTTGCCGAAGGGGATCAGGTGTTTCTGAGACTGCAACCATATAAGCAAACTTCCCTCAAGGCCGAGTAGTGTCAGAAGCTAGCACCCAAATTTTATGGCCCTTGCACAGTTCTCAAGCGTGTTGGACAAGTCACGTATCAGTTAGATCTGCCCAGTCAGTCAAAGCTACATCCTGTTTTTCATGTTTCATGCTTGAAGAAGGTGATTGGAACCAGGTGCCAAATTCAAACCAACCTTCCAGAATTAGTTGAAGAAGGATCCATTTGGCTACAACCAGAAGCTGTTTTGAACCAGCGGGAGCATCGCCTGCGTCAGAGAACCATCAAGGAAGTGCTAGTACAGTGGAAAGATATGACTCCAGCAGATGCCACTTGGGAACCAGCTACCATTCTGCAGCAGTTTCCACATCTCATGCCTTGCAGACAAGGTTGTTTTTAAGGGGGCGGACATGTTAAGGTCCTAACCCGCACATAGGTAGATCAATGTATTCGGATGTAAAAAAGGTCAATATTAATAAGACCTTTCAATAAAATAGAATAAGGCAGATGTAAGAAGACCTAATAGAAGCTTCCTCTTCTAGAAGGATCCTCCTCTAGATGCTTCTCTTAATAGACACATTTAGTATAAATAAGGGTCGAGGATATGAAAAACCTAGCTTGGAGATTATTGTAACAGAGCGCTGCTCAACTGGAGGTTGCCCCCTCGAAGAGGCCTGTGAACATTGCTATCTGAATCAAAGTGTTGTTTCTGTTGCTATTTCGTATATAATTTCTGTGTATTGTGAAGATTATGCTGGATATTTTACTGTTATTCTGTCATTTCTAGCATTTCATTTCTGTTTTGCATATTTTATATATCTGGTATCTTGCAAAGTTGAACACTCGATGGAATCTTCCAATCAGGGGTCAATTATGTGAACCCACTGTTGAAAGCGAAGAAGCCTGTCATTGAGGTATGTAGGCTCTAAGGTACTAAATTATTTATAAGTCTTGTTCCCAGATAATGATTTGAAGTCGACAGGAAAAGACTCGTCATAGGAGGGCCTTCATGTATCCCCATCAATGACATGAAATATTTATCAGATTTGAAGTAGATCAGAGTATGAAGTGATTTGGAACTGACTCAGGGAAGCCTAACATGGTAAAAAATTTATAATTGCAGATGGTCGACTCGATAGAAGGTTTGTTTAGGTTGGACTTCTCTTGAACATGTGAATGACATGACAATTGTTTTGGCATCATTGACTCAAGGAGGACCCAACATATGAATTTGTAGATGGTTAAACGATAGACAAATTAATTTTCCAACCAGGATACAATGATGAAAGGGGGTGTCATGTTCAAGAGTGACTATTACTACCACTAACACAAATACAGAGACACATTTATTTCCCAATTTTCCCCCACCATTTCTGGCGAGTACCTCTTTATTTTTACACAAGCTTGAGGAGAATAACATATGCTTTTAAATGTAAGCTCATCCTTCAGACGAGTCCCTTAAAGTATGTTTAACGAACCCTAAGAAGGAGTGGTTTGATCCCATATGGGTCTTTTGATGCTTGTTTAAGGAGACCAAAGAAAGAAAACTCAAGGGTTTTTCATTTTTAGAGAGTTTGAAAAACACTTAAAGAGAACTCCATAAGGTCTTTTTTCGTAAGTTATTCTGACAAGATAGAAAAAGAGATAATCTATCGCTCATCATACGTTTTCTTCAAATACTTTTATGAGCGTGAAAAGAACAAGGTCGCTCAGCTATCTTTCCATGTTTAGGAAGCTTGAAAAGAGCTTAAATGATACTCCATAGGTTTCATTTTTCGTATTACCAATGCGAGTTCGTAAAAACAAAAAAATATTACTCGATTACATTCTCATGCTTTCACGAGCGTGAGAAAGAATTAAGATTGTGCTCGTAGTTTTTCCTAAAAACCCCTAAAAGCATCTGTACACAAGAAAAACATACAAAAACAATAAAAATGGTGGACCCTTGTTCAAACGTGTTGTCCTTAGACCTTTTAATCTACAATATTAAACACTTCGCAAAGTTGGTTAGACTTTAGAGCATGGATAAAATATAAAAATAATTTAATTTTGCAATAAAATATGATAAAAAACAATAAAATAGGCCAAAACACCCTTTTTACCATTTCATTTGCAAATTTACCCAAATAGTGCCCCAAAACCCTCTTTTCTCCCAAATTTCAACTGTCGATTCCGGAGCGCCTGGTGGATCATTTTGTGAACCGTCTCCGTCAAAAAGGTAGTCTTCTTCTTCCTTATCTTTTCATGGTTTCAAATTTTGTTTTTATTGGTTAAATTTGGATTTTAGGCCGATTTTTTGGGGCTACCTATGCGTTGAGATCGTCGCAGGTCCATACTATCATGAACTACGATGATCTGACATCGTCGTAGCACAAAGATAGGGTGCGATGACATCACTCTTCGTAAAAGCACAGCCCTGCGACGACTGCAAACCAATTTTTGAAAAGATAAATTTAACTAGAAAAACTTCTAGGAATGAATTTTTTATGTTTCTAATCTTCTTTTAATGTTCCTTGGAAAAATTTCCTTGGTCAAAATGCTCGAGTGGCGTGAAGGAAAACATGAGGAAGAACACTATTTTTCCGAAAATGACCCGGACACAGTTGTGGAGTTTAGGCAATGTGGGTTACTCAAGTTTTTCAAAATTCGGGGCATGAGAGCCCAATTGAGGTTGCTAGAGTATATGGTTCACATGTGGTATGTGAACGAACAAGCCTTTCGCGTGGGTGTACACTTACATTGTGTATAGAGGATATCTACTTTTTGATGGGGTTGTCTCATTGTGGTTCATGGGTATCACTCATAGGCAGCAGGGGTGGGGGAGAACCCATGGATTACTATGTTTCTCACCATTGAGTGCCAGGTACGAAAACAAACAGTGGCAAGGTGGCCATCAGAGATGTTCAGTATTTATCGTTGCGGACCATCCTTTATACCATTAATTACATGGCAAGGAGTGCATCTCCCCATATGGATTTGCAAATCCATTTTCAGTATGCAATAGAGTGCATGGAGCCCAGGGTCTTCAACTGGTGTGAGGGTGTCCTGAAGAGCATGAAAAATAAACTAACGAAGTGCCAAAACGGTCGATTGAAACAGTTTGGTTATGGGTCCATTTTGGTGTCCTTCTTCTTGGAGAGAGTTCTTGTCCTACGTCTACAGGTGGAGTGGGGGATACTCATTCCACAATATCCACATATGAAGAGGTGGTGGACTTAATGGCTCGTCATGGTGGCATTACTATCGTCAAGTATGACAATGTTTTCTTCCAATGGTTGAGGAATCAACTAATCATGGTGGAGGACTATGCATATGTCAGGATGGATTTCCGTGGGGATCTTAACTTAGCGCTTCCTGAGGGATCTCAGTGGGGGGACATAGGTAAGAAGGAAATTTTCGTTATATGATGTTTTTGATATTTTAATTATATAAAATGTTTTTTGTGTCATATATCCAATACTAATCAAGTTCTCTCAATAATGCATACGTGGGGCCTTATCATCCTCCGGGATCAACTCCCCTAGTGGGAAGATCAATCCGTTGAGTGATAATGATATAGATAATGTGAATGCATTGATATAAGCAGTTTATCAGCCATAGGTGATTTGGGCTCATTCATTGTAGTTTCACATATATTAGGGTTTTTAAGTTTTGAAAGGAAAATGATTTTTTGAAGGAGAAAGAAGGGTTTCTAGAGAACCCTATTATCATAATGAAGCTATTATCATCATCAACCATAAGCACCAATCATCCCAGGTCAGAAAATATGAGCAAAGTGAAAAATGATTATCTGTTGCATCACATTGATGTGTTTCTGTTGTACGTTGTTGTTGTGCAGCAACCTTGCTGCACTGTTGATTAAGGTTGGTTGTCATTGATGTAAACCCTTGAAGAAATCTCGGTAGCACAAAGGTTTGGGTAATGGACCCAAGTTTGTTTGATGTAAATATGACTCATTATTGTCTTGTCGTGGTTGATAATAAGTACAAATGGATGAACTCCAAAGTGGTCCCCTTATGGTGAAAGCCCTCACGGGAAGACACTTTGTAGATTGAGTTATCCTAGAAGTATGGTTAGATAACCCATGCTTAATTGTGGACTAATGAGAAGAAGGTCATTGAATTTGTCAGTGAAACTATCCTAGATGGAAAGTGCTTGTCATGCCATTTCCGGTGGTCTGCACCTAACTCGTCACGGTTAGAGAGTTATGGATGTATGAAGTTGAAGAACCCTCATGAGTCATATAGAAGCCCCAAAAATTCAAGTGTTTGCAAAATAAATTATTTAAATAATAAAGTAAATGGAGAAATCCCTAAAATAAGGAAAGTGTGATGCTACATGAAAGTATAAATAAGAGACAAGGCTCTCTCATTTAATCACACTTGAATATCATTGAATATCTATTTTTGTGAAAGGTTATTTGGGCAGGTATTATTGATAGAGAAAAATTATAGCAGAAAAAGTGTGGCAGGAAAAGTGTGGCATAAAACGTGCAGTAGAAAAAGTGTGGCAGGAAAAGCACAGCAGAAAAAGTGTGGTAGAAAATGTGAAACAGAAAAATCATGGCAGAAAAAGTGCAGCAGAAAAATCACGGCAGAAAAACCCTTCCTCGGATAGATCTTTTTAACGAGGTATTGAGCGCGTCAAATGGAGATCATATGCCAAAGTTACGTCCCCGGGAAGTTGATGTACCAATTTACCCAAACGGGGCCCATAGTCTTGGTGTTTCATCTCCTAGGGTTAGGTATTTGGATGTTTAGGGTTTTCCATTGTTTCTCAATAACAAATAGGCCTTCGAGCCTCATGGGAACACATTTCAGAGAGCAGTAGCAGCCACGTCTCTTCTTAGAGATAAGCTACCAACACCTTAGCTAGTTTATTTTCATTCTGTCTGTAAGCATTTTTCAATCATTTGTTATTAATGAAATGAAGTTTTATTTCCGCGGCATCTCTGCGTTTATGTGTATCTTTGTATTTCATTGTGTTCCTGCATAAATCTGGATTAGTGGTATCAGAGCGGTCTGCTCTTTCTCAATCCTTCTTTGCATGTCCCTAACAAGGTCGAGGTATAAGGAGTTAGGGCTCGATCTGGTTGAACCTTTGCAGGATCAGCCTCGCAAACCCCGACGGCCGCCCATGGGGGAATAAAATAAAGATGAGGGAGAAAGAGATCCTATCAAAATATTTCTCGAGGAGGCCCTCGAGAAACAAAGGAACGTGATGATGGACAACTTTTCCCAAATCCTTCAACGACTGTGCACTGGCAGTGCATCTACATCCAGCAGCCACTTTGGAGGCGATACTCCTTTTAAGGTACAAGTAAACTTTGACATTCCCATATTTGAGGGCCAAATAGATGCATATGACGTAGATAGATGGTTGAATCTATTAGAAGGATCTTTCTCGGTTCACGACTTTTCGAACTGAGAAATGATTATTTTTGCACTCCTCAAAGTTGCCCCCCCATGTCAAGGACTGGTGGGAAACCTACTGGGAGAAACAGGGTGAGGGGGAACCCTCTCTGTTCTCGGTCGCACCCACATGGAATTCTTTCCAAGACACCATCAAGGAACAATATTATCCTGTGGGGAGCTATGAGGACAAATACATACAATGGACTACGTTGCAGCAAAAAAGGGACCAAGATGTGCATCATATGATGAATCTGTTTCATACACTACGCACAAAGTTGGGTATCAAAGATTCAGAGAAAAATTTGGTGTTAAAGTACTGCAGTTGTTTGCACAGATACATTCACGAGGAAATGGAATTCCTCGACATCTCCTCGCTTGGTGCAACATACTGGTATGGTGCCAAGATTGAGCAGAAGTTCAAACAGAAGAAGCGAGACTTTGGATCCACAAATCAGAAGCAAGGGAAAGGTACCCCCAAAACACAAAACAAAGGACCAAGCGAAGGCGGGGTGGCCAAGGACAACCCACCAAAGATGCAAGCAAAGAACAACACCATGAATCCAAAAAAGGACACAGGGAAATGGTGTGAGTTCCATAAGAGCTCCACTCTCAACACAAGTGAGTGTCGGTTCAAGCAGTCACTGGTAGCTGAGTTGAAGGCTTCTGAATCAGTTGCATGCTCCGACTCTAAATCAGAACCTAGCAAGGGGAATGACAGAGGGAAGTATATTAATAATGCACAGCCCAACGCCACCATTGCCACCACGAAGATGCAGAAGGAGGAACCAGAAGATCCAGAGGAGGCAGAGCGCCTCTTCCATTCGAATATGTGGGTAAAGGGTTCCCTGTTGTAGTTCATTGTCGACAGTGGGAGCTAGAAGAACCTAATATCAGTAAAGGTCATGAGGCGGCTAGGCTTTCCAACCACATCACACCCATAACCATACACCATTGGGTGGTGAACCAAGGACGAGACCTCCACGTCAGCCAGCAATGTCGCCTTCCCTATAGAATCAAGCCCTTCACGGATGAAGTATTATGTGACATTGCTCCTCTTGATGTTTGTGATGTATTATTAGGCCAACCGTACTTGTGGAAGCGACATGTTGTGTATGAGTCCAGGCCTCGTGTTGTCATTATTACTTTGGGAAATAAGTTGTACAGGATACCGAAGATAGAAGCGCTTACCACCATCTCTTTGGTTACTGCAAAACAATGCAGTAAGCTCATATCCAAAACCAGGAAATTTGTTTTCCTGATGATCCGCCCTCAAGAAAAGAAGAATATTTTGGCCATAACCTCCAGATGGGGCCCTTTTGCACAACAACAACAGATGGATAAGGTCATGGAGGAGTACGAGGAAATATTCACCTCCCCCACAGGGGTGCCTCTACACTTCCAGGTCAAGCACCCCATCGAACTAACCCCAGGTGCGTCGCTGCCTAATGGATCAATTTATCGACGCTCTGTCCTGGAGAATGACAAAATTAAGAGGTAGATTCAGGAGCTGTTGTAGAAAGGTCACATCCAGCTGAGTTCATCACCCTGTGGGAGCCCGATCATGTTGGTGAAGAAGAAGGATGGGACTTGGAGACTCTGCATTGATTATTAGGCGCTGAACAAGATCACTGTCCGGAATAGGTACCCGATCCCATGAATTGATGGCCTTCTAGACCAACTCAAGGGGGCGAAATATTTCAGCAAGATCAACTTGAATTCTGGGTATCACCAAGTACCAATCGAACCCTCTGATGTGTGGAAGACTACCTTCAAATCCAAGGAGGGCCTTTTTGAATGGTTGGTCATGCCCTTTGGGTTGATGAATGCCCCTACAACTTTCATGAGACTAATGGAAGACATATTGCGGCCATTCACCAACTCATTTGTAGTGGTGTACTTGGATGACATTCTGATCTTCAGCTAGACTTGGGAAGAGCACCTCCACCACATCTGACGGGTCCTCCAAACACTGCGGAAACACAAGTTGTGTGCCAATTTGGAGAAGTGCACTTTTGGCATGACTCGGGTTCAGTATCTGGGATACATTATTGATGAGTGGGGGGTGCATGTGGATCCAACCAAGATCCAAGTCATTTGGGATTGGCCAGCCCCAACCACCCTAACAGAGCTCCATATATTTTTGGGTCTTGCCAATTTCTACTATAGGTTCATGTTGGGATTCTCTCATATCACTTGGCCCTTGAGTCAAGTCACCAAGGGAGGAGTGAAAGAAAAATTATTTTGGTCTGAATCTCAACAGAAAGCATTCGGAGAGTTGAAGCATCGCCTCTGCTCTACACCACTACTCACATTACCATACTTGCAACAACCATTTGAGATCGAGACAGATGCCTCTGACTATGCTATTGGGGCAGTCCTTTCTCAACATGGGAATCCAGTGGCATATCATAGTGAGACACTTTCTGACACAATTAGGAAGTATCCCACTTATGACAAAGAGATGTATTCCATTGTGTAGGATTTTCAACAATGGAAGCATTACATTTTGGGAAAGGAAATGGTCATCCACATAGACCACTGACCCCTGCAGTTCATACAGACACAAGGGAAGTCGCAGAACGATCGCCATCAGAAGTGGTCCACATACCTGCAACAATTTCATTTGAACATTAAGTACAAGAAAGGAAGCACCAATAATGTTGCAGACTACCTCAGCCAACCACCTATCGTGGCGCTAACCACTGTGCTCAACTCTTGCGAGCACAAGACTTCCGATTGGCCACTTCTCTACAGAAGTGATCCAGAATTCGGCCACACATACAATACACTCTTGTAGGGTAAGCAAGTTCCCAATGTTCACCTCCAGGATGCCCTGCTATGTCACCTGGGACACCTTTGTGTTCCTTCAAGAAAGCGTGCCAAGATGATTTGGGAGGCACACTACAGTCGGGTTGTTGGGAATTTCAGGGTCGAGAAAACCATGGCAGTACTGAAAAAGTATTTTTATTGGTCGAACCTTCGATAGGATGTCGGGAAGTAAATCAAGTCTTGCACTTCTTGTTCCATTTACAAACCGACCATCAAGAAGCAATGCCTCTATACTTCGTTGTCTACCCCAAGTCTACCTTGGGAATCCATCTCCATGGATTAAATGTTGGGCCTTCCTTCTACTAAACATGGAAATGAGTGTGTTTTTGTGGTCATCGACAGGTTCTCGAAGATGTCCATTATGATGGCCTGCAAGAAGAATATCACATCAGAAGCCAATGCTAAACTCTTCTTTGAATGAGTGTGGGTACACTTTGGGATCCCACAGTCTATCATCTTAGATTGGGATAGCAGGTTCCTCAATACATTTTGGTCCAGCCTCTGGTCGATGCTGGACACCAAGTTCACCAAGTCCACAACTTTCCATCCGCAAAATGATGGCCAGACAGAGGTCGTCAACTGGATGATCGTACACATTCTACGCATGTACAACTCAAAGAATCCACGCACATGGGATGAGAGCCTCCCCTATGTACAACAAAGCTACAACCGGGCTCTCCATAGCTCAACCAACCATAACCCCTTTCAGGTGGGCTTGGGATTCTAACCACTATGTCCCATTGATGTAGCCATGCCATTTGCGACTACTCAGGCAGATTTAGCTCATGTCCAGTCTGAGGCTGACAAAGAAAACAGCTTCATTGAGCGCATTCAACACATTCTCCAACAGGTTCATGACATCTTGGATAGAGCCAATGCTAAGTACAATCAGCGACATGATCAACATCGGGTGCCACACAACTTCTAGGTGGGGGACAAAGTGTGGCTACATTTGCAAAACGAGCGCCTTGCTCGACCCCACCGCAAGCTTCACCCACTCCGATATGGGCCATACACCATAACCAAGGCTGTAGGGGACAATTCCTTTGAGCTCAATATTCCACCATTCCTTGGTCTGCACCCAGTGTTCAATGTGGACCACCTTCGACCCTACTTTCCACCTCTACTAGACACATCCGAAATGGCAGAACAACTCACACCAATAGAGTTAAATCCAGACTGCATGTAACAAGCCACAACTAATCAAATCATGTATACATAGATCAAGCACACCCGACAATAAAGGATACCGCTATATCGAGTTGTCAAAGTAGACCAACTCCTTCACCAGGGACCAAGTTTAGCAGAAGTTTCCTCATCTCATGGAGGAACTCAACGCAATGGGGACCATTTCTTCCTGAGGGGGGAGGAATGATCCAGGTAGATATTGGTGGCCACCCACCTATTCCACTTAGACCCCCACCATTTCTTCTTTCATATTTTCAGTTTCTGCACAGTTTACTATTTTTAGCAGTTTTTCGGGTCCTGAACTTCCTGGGCCATTTTGAGGCCCTAAACGAAATTTTTTGGGAAAACAGGGAGCAACATGATACAAATTTCGATGTTTCTCACATTAAAGTTTTAGTCCTCGGATAGATCTTTCTAACGAGGTATTGAGCACTTCAAATAGAGATCATATTCCAAATTTACGTCCCCGGGAAGTTGATGTACCAATTTACCCAAACGGGGCCCATAGTCTTGGTGTTTCATCTCCTAGGGTTAGGTATTTGGATGTTTAGGATTTTCCATTATTTCTCAATAACAAATAGGCCTTCAAGCCTCATGGGAACACAGTTCAGAGGCCAGTAGCCACCACATCTCTTCTCAAAGATAAGCTACCAACGCCCTAACTAGTTTATTTCCATTCTGTCTGTAAGCATTTTTCAATCATTTGTTATTAATGAAATGAAGTTTTATTTCCGCTGCATCTCTGCATTTATGTGTATCTCTATATTTCATTGTGTTCCTGCATAAATCCATATCATTTTGCATTGAATCTGATGTGCAATAACCTCTTACATTGGTACCAATCCTTAATTGTTTCTTTGTGAGCACCCCACCATCTTGCAGGTGTTTCCTTGAGTGCAATGTCCAGGGATAAGAGCCTCTGATTCTCTAACACTTCATCTTCATATCTTGTTAGGAATTATTCTAAGTCATTTATGCCATGAAAACTGGGGGGTTCTCTTATCTCGGTACCCACCCATCTTGCCGTGTGGTCTATTCTTGCGCACCTTCTTGTGGAGAATTCATGTAATCTTTGCTGCCAATTTTCCAAACTTGTATTTGAGTCAAAAGCACATGATGTGATGCTCCTTTAGCTAATTACTCCATCTGCAGTTGGGTTAACATAATCTTCTTCACGCAATGGTTCTGTATAATTGGTTTATTTCCTCTATATCTAAGCAAGTGGGCTTTACAAAACTTTCTCCTTCTGATGGATCTAATGGCGCGATGACTCTGAATTCTCCTGATTCGAATGTCATATTCCTTGTCTTAAAGTTGATTGTGGTCTAGTTATCAAATTCCCATTCCAAGCCAAGCAATGTTGGATAAGGTGTTGTGCCATCCACTATTTCTGTCACTTCAAAATCTTCCTTAGTGCACACTCCATCCAGATCTATTGTTACACCTTTAGCCTTCCAATTGGTAGAACTCTTTGTTGGTTTGCTAGTTTCAATTGGACAGGTGAGTAGCCTAATGTGGGCTCTCCCATACATTGCCATGTCTTCTTAGGTAAAACGTTGACCTCAGAGCCTAAGTCTAATATAATGTCTCCCATATTGAAATCCCTAATGTTAGCATTCAATCTGAATTCCCTGCTTGTCCTCCTTCTTGAATGGAGGTGATTGACTCTTTTTGTTCTAACTTCCTCTTTTCCTCTATGTTACATCTTTCTAACATATTTTGCAAAACTTTAATAGATGATGAGTAATTCAATAGCTTAACACATGATTGCAGAAAATCATTTATGTTACTTACTTGCGCTATAAGTGGTACTTCATTGGTGTGATCCATTGATAAGGGAATCTCGTACATTGGTACGTTCTAAGTATGTTGTGCAGCTGATGTAGATGCAACATCTTGTTTGAGGAAATCATGTATGGCCTCCTTGAATATTTATTTTTCTTTCCCTGCATCAAATTGTTTCTGTGATTCAGTATTCTTCTTAACCCATTAGTGTTGATTTGGCTCATGTCTTCCTGCGTCAGCTCCTATATTATCTACTCCATGCATAACTATGTTGATATTTATTCCATCATCCCTAGCTTCTCCAAAAATACAATGAAATTTCTAATTGTTCTGGTTCCTTTTTTCTTGAATCTTTCCCAAAAGTGTTGGGCATTCCTCTATATCATGGTTTGCCTCATGACAATACATGTTAGGGTCCTAACCCGCACATAGGTAGAACAATATATTCAGATGTAATAAAGGTCAATATTAATAAGGCCTTGCAATAAAATAGAATAAGTCGAATGTAAGAAGACCTAATAGAAGCTTTCGCTTCTAGAAGGATCATCCTCTAGATGCTTCTTTTGATAGACATATTTAGTATAAATAGGAGTCGAGGGTATGAGAACCCTAGCTTGGATATTATTGTAATAGATCTGTACTCGACTGGAGGTTGCCCCCTCGAAGAGGCCCGTGAACATTGCTCTCAAAATCAAAGTGTTATTTTTGTTGTTATTATTATATCATTTCAGTGTTATTGTGGTGATTGTTCTCATTATATTGTTGTTATTCTGCCATTTCTAGCATTTTATTTATGTTCTGCATACTTTTTATAGATGGTATATTACAAGTGGTATCAGAGCACTTTCCTTGGAATAAATTGTGGGTAATTTTGTTTTTCAAGGTAGACACATATTCCGGCATCTTTAAGCCACATAGATCTGTTGTTACACGCATAAACTCATGGTTGAGGGATTCATACATGCAGGAAATACAAGTGGTTCTTAAGCACACATCTGTTGGCCACCCTTGTAACCCTTGTTGGTACCCCTTCGAGTGGTAGCGCATTAGACAGAACCTATGTACGGATCGGCCTAGATTTCTTGAAGCCCTCTTAAGATAAACCGATTGGCCGCTTGACTGCTATAGTTCCACCTAGAAAAACACTCAGGAATATACTCTCTAGTACCCAGGTAGTCGAGTAGTACAACTAAGGGTATGATCTATCCTCCTTAGTTAGTGCCCTGAGATATTGGGTCGAGTACTACTGTTGGACCCCGCACATATATTAGAGAGCTATAGCATAGGGAAAACCCTTGTCTATAGGACCCTTGAATACCTAACCCTTGGGGATAGAAACATAAAAAAATTAAAACAGACAAGATCTATTGCCACCCAACTGTGTTCGGGTTGCCAAGTAACTACACATTTCTTCCTAGTTAAGCATTTGGGCATTTCATCACTACAGTATTCTTCAGACCGGAGACCTATTCCATTAGATTCATCTCTTCTCCCTTATCCCATTAATACATATCATTTTTCAGAAAAAAACAAATTGACCCCACCCCCCTTTTTCAGTTCCCCCGTCCTCATGGCCCATACCCATAGCCAAGACTTGGAAGCTTGCTTCAATACCTTTCAATCTAGTATCACCGAGACCCAAAAAGAAGTGAAACAAATCAGTGCCAATGTTACCGCCACCAATACAACCATACAGTCCTCAATGGAGGAAATCAAACAAGACCTGACCACCCAGCTTGAATCTGTCTTTTCGACACTTTGGACCAAACTGCATATCCCTATAGATAACCCTTTCTCTGAATCACCTCCCCATATTGAAGGTGAAAATTCCTCGCATTCCCATAACTTTCAGCACCATCACTTTCAATGTGACATACGCCTTTCATGGGTGGATGTGACCAAATTTGATGGCTCGTACCCCACTGGTTGGGTAACCCAAATGGAACATTATTTCTCTTTATACGGCTTTACAGATGACTTGGCCAAACTCCGGTATGGTGTTCTCCATCTAGATCAAGAACGTTTGCAATGGTGGCAATGGAGAAAAACTTCTCGTCAAGGGTATATTGCTTGGACACACTTTGTGGCAGAGCTCTATGAACGCTTTAACACTGATACCAACCATTTGGGTCATTTGACAGAGTTGAAACAATCAGGAATAGTGGAAGACTTTATAGCTTCCTTTCAGCACCTAGCTTTTTGGACAGAGGGCATGTCTAATGCCTTTTTCCGAGAGTGTTTTATCAATGGCCTCAAGGATGAGATTCAGGCCCATGTCCTCATGGCTCGGCCTTAGAGTTGGGTGGAGGCTACTATAAGAGATAAAGAAGCACAACAAGTTGTATCATTTCAAAACCGAATACCCTCCTTTATCCCTCACCCTAAACCAGTAAATCCCACTACTCCCTCCGCTCCACTAAAGATCCAAAAATTGACCAAGACTGAAATGGTTGAACACCAACTCAAAGGCCTTTGTTATAATTGTGATGAAAAATATTTCCCGGGCCACAAGTGTAAGGAAAAAAATCTTTTTATGGTAATCTTCGAGGACATTTCGGAAGAGGATGTTGAAACTCCCCTTGTGTCTGAGTCACCTAAAACCACTAACATAACCCCTCCCTCAGACCCTCCCGAAGTAGAACCGGTCATTTCCCTCAATTCTCTCATTGGCTTCTCCACTCCACAAACCCTCAAGCTAATTGGTTACATCAAGCATCAGAAGTTCATCATTCTAGTTGATAGTGGAAGCACCCATAATTTTATTCATTGCCGCATTGCCCAAGAAACTCATTGCTACATCCATGCCATCAATAATTTCCAAATCATGATTGCCAATGGTGGCTCCATGAAATGTTGAGGGTGTTGTGAAAATTTGTGTCTCCAAATTGGTGACTACCACCTGAAATCTCATATGTTTGCTATCGACATGGGTGGTTGTGACATTGTGTTGGGTGTAGACTGGATCAGGAATTTGCGTCCCATTCTCATGGATTTTAAAGAATTAACCATGCAATTTGACCAGGAGGGCCACCAATATAAGTTCCAAGGCATCATTGTCGGTTCACCTGAGATCATTACTTCCCATCGCATGGAAAATCTTCTCAAAAAAGGTCATTATGGTGTTATTTCCCAACTCCATGCCATACAAGCAACAGAGACACCCTCAGTGCCGCAAGACCTCCAAGCCATCCTTTCTAAACATCAAGTGGTCATTTCCACTGCCCAGGGACTCCTTCCTTCCCATGGTGTTTATGATCATGACATTCCCCTTCTACCTGACAGGGTGGATCCTAAAACGATTGAAGCTATGCAAGACTGGCCTCACCCAAAGACTCTCAAAATCTTGCGTGGATTTCTGGGCTTAACAGGTTATTATCGCAAGTTTGTTAAGAACTATGGAAAAATTGCAGCACCTCTCACTGCTCTCCTAAAAAAGAACTCTTTCACTTGGACTCCATCCACTGCTCAAGCTTTTCAAACCTTTAAGATGGCCATGTGCACCACTCCAGTCCTGGCCCTTCCTGATTTCACAAAGACCTTTTTCTTAGAATGTGATGCTTCAGGGAAAGGAATTGGTGTTTTCCTTATGCAAGAGGGTCGGCCTTTAACCTTTACCAGCAAGAAACTATTTGAAAGGAATCTGCGAAAATCAATCTATGAAAAGGAAATTTTGGCTATTTTTCATGCCATTGATCTGTGGCACCCTTATCTATTGGGGCAACGCTTCTAAATTAATACAGACCATCAAAGCCTCAAGTATTTTTTGGAACAACGCATTTCTTCCCCGGAGTAACAAAAATGGGTGACTAAGATCTTTGGATATGATTATGTGATCATTTACAATAAAGGAAAAGACAATGTGGTTGTGGATGCACTTTCCCACAAATATGAAGATGAAGGATCCCTTTTTTCTCTTTCCTTCATTGTACCATATTGGCTCCAAGTCATTCGCCAGGAATGGCTACAAGATCCCAAAAGTTCGAATCTAATCCAACAATTGCATTCTAATGCTCTAGCTTCCCTAGGGTACTCTTGACTCCATGATGAGATTTGATACAAAGGTCATTTGTATTTAAGTAGACAATCAAAGCTTAAATCCACAGTACTTTCTGAGCTTCATACTACACCCACTGCAGGGCACTCCGGGTTCACCAAAACCTATGACAGGGTCAAATGTTCTTTTTTCTGGGATGGTATGAAACAGGACATTCGTAATTTTTTCGCTGAATGTGATGTGTGTCAATGCAACAAGGGAGAAACAGTCAAATCTCTGGGCACACTACAACCACTTCCGATTCCACCTGCTATTTGGAGGGATATCTCTATGGATTTTATTACAGGCTTACCCAAATTGGGAAATAAATCAGTCATCATGGTGGTTGTTGATCGCCTTTCCAAGTATCCTCATTTCTGCTCTCTTCAACACCCATTTACAACATCCATGGTGGCTCAAATTTTCATGGATCATGTCTTCAAGATTCATAGCATGCCGCACTCTATTGTTTCTGATCGTGACACAACTTTCACAAGCAATTTTTGGCAAGAACTGTTCAAGCTACAAGGCACCCAATTGCATCTCAACACAACTTATCATCCCCAGACTGATGGTCAAATGGAAGTTGTCAACAAGTGTTTGGAAACATATTTGAGGTGTTTTGCCTCAAAAAAGAAAAATCAGTGGGCTCAATGGTTACCCCTAGCTGAATGGTGGTACAAAAATTCATACCATACAGCTACATGCATGACTCCTTTTGAAGTGGTATATGGACAGAAGCCACCTTCAGTTCTCTCATACTTACCTGGTGTCTCGAAGGTCCAAGCGGTTGACCAAACACTTACAGTTCGAGAGGCTATTCTCCGAACCCTCAAAGAGAATTTGGTCATGGCATAGAATCGCGTGAAGCAACAAGCAAATCAAGGTCGCTTTGAACGTCAATTTGCAGAAGGGTATCAGGTGTTTCTTCGACTGCAATCTTACAAGAAAAAATCCCTCAAGGATGAGCATTATCATAAGCTAGCACCCAAATTTTATGGTCCTTATACTGTTCTCAAGCGTGTGGGATAGGTGGCCTATTAGTTAGCTTTGCCCAGTCATTCAAAGCTACATCATGTTTTTCATGTTTCATGCTTAAAGAAGGTGATTGGAACTAAGTGCCAAATTCAAACCAACCTTCCCGAGTTAGCCGAAGAAGGATCCATTTGGCTACAACCACAAGCAAGTTTTTACCAGTGTGAGCGTCACCTGCATCAGAGAACCATCAAGGAAGTGTTAGTCCAGTGGAAAGATACAACTCCAGCAGATGCCACTTGGGAACCAGCTTCCATTCTGCAACAATTTCCACATCTCAAGCCTTGAGGACAATGATGTTTTTAAGGGGGGGGACATGTTAGGGTTCTAACCCGCACATAGGTAGAACAATATATTTGGATGTAATAAAGGTCAATATTAATAAGGCCTTGAAATAAAATAGAATAAGTCGAATGTAGGAAGACCTAATAGAAGCTTCTACTTCTAGAAGGATGTTCCTCTATATGCTTCTTTTGATAGACATATTTAGTATAAATAGGAGTCAAGGGTATGAGAGCCCTAGCTTGGATATTATTGTAATAGAGCTCTGCTCGACTGGAGGTTTCCCCCTCGAAGAGGCCCATGAACATTGTTGTCAGAATCAAAGTGTTATTTATGTTGTTATTCTTTTATCATTTCAGTGTTATTGTGGTGATTATTCTAGTTATATTGTTGTTATTCTGCCAATTCTAGCATTTTTATTTCTGTTCTGCATACTTTTTATTTTTGGTATATTATAATACATACATGTCATAGGTGGAAGTGGACATTCCCTTTTGTAATGTCCTATTTGTTGGAAATTGTGACATACTATTGGACCTCTTCCTATTCCCAATCCTCCTCTACCTCGTCCTCCACCTCTGTATCCACCTCGATATCCTCATAGTGCATTGTACCAAGGCACCTAATTATACTGTGCGGGGTTATAATGAGATTGTGCAGTGTTATACTATGGCTGCACAGTGTTGTATTATTGTTGTGCATTATTGTATGGAGGTGGTACCTGGTTGAACTGTGGTGCACCTTGCCCTATCATCATTTATGCCTGCACCCTATATGTATCTGAAGTTCTTTCCCTCATCAAGTCCATTGTCCTACAATCTTTATCATCGTGGCCCACTGATTTGCAAAAATTGTAGTATGAATTCTTGGGTAATGTCTAGTACTTATCCATCATTGGAAAATGATATGGATCATGCTCGTGTGTTTTACATATCTCACACCACGGTCCTCCTACTGGAAAACGGTTTGGTAACCTTGTTGTCATATACTGCGTGAATGTTGGGCGGTGTCCTTTTGTCATGCATGTAGTACACCAAACAACTTCTCTTTTCTCTTTTCCCTTATTCTGGTTCAGTTGAAATGTGAGGTTCTTCACATCCTCTTTTAGATATTCTATTGTTGGATATGTCTTCTGATACTAGTTCTCTTCTAGTTGTAAGTTTGCCTGTAGAGCCTCTTTCTGAGTTTGAAACTTCTACTTCCTCAAAGGGTATTTTCAGATGTGGTAGCAATGAATTCACAAATACATGTCTATGTTGCATGTCAGTCATGACATATTTAAACTTACCCTTCAACCATTTAAACCTATGATCAATCTCCCAA
>ML784501.1:56071-71306 GCA_009831015.1 Picea engelmannii
AGAAGAGATGGGAAAGGGGGGGAGAGATCAATTGATAAATAGAGAGAGAGATATGGGGATGGAGAGGGAGTTAAATAGATATAGGAAGAGAGAGGTAAAGAGAGAGAGGATGAGGGAATTCAAGAGAAAGTGGGAGAGAAAGACAGAGAGT
The DNA here is from genome assembly GCA_009831015.1 of Picea engelmannii. Taxonomy (NCBI): domain Eukaryota; kingdom Viridiplantae; phylum Streptophyta; class Pinopsida; order Pinales; family Pinaceae; genus Picea; species Picea engelmannii. The sequence goes on from ML784501.1 coordinate 56,223, forward strand.
GGGGGAGAGAGCGGAAAAAAGGAAGAGAGGGAAGGAGGGGTGTTGGTTTTATTGACTCCCTTCTCAAGTTATCTAGTTTATTGACCTAGGGTTCATGTCATTCAGGGTTCCAACAAAACCTCTAACTATTGGCCCTCGTGGTAAACCAGAAGGAAACACAGCACCCGGAAGGTACTGCGAAGTCTCACCCGAGATAGATATAGATGGTTGACTGTAAGACTCAGGTGTTTACAGTCTAGGACAGAGCATGAGATAAAGGGTTTCTTTATTAAGGCACTACTATGTGAACTGTTACTACAATCTACTTGTTCCTAGGAATCGCATGTGTATAATTCAAAATATAAACAGATCCTAAAAAGGCATTTGGTTATTCATCAATCTTAATCATCTATTGCTGAAAGAAGTTAAAGATATGAAAACATTCAACACATTACACAGATATTGTTAGCTCCCAAAATGAATCGGTCACTTGGTTTCATTTTTTAGGTGATAGCATGGTCATCTGTAGGTTTCTCTATTTGTTTTTAATTTCTTCTAGTGTCAAAACTTAGGTTTTAAATTCATGCCTTAGAAATAAGTTGATCCATAAAGGTTGTTTCTATAAAATTTCATGAAAAGACTTTCAACAACTAAAGCGTGTTTCAAGGTTGATGTTAGTTGGTGAAAGCGACGAGTTTCAATAGTTAAGGAGTACTTTCCCACAAAAAGTTAGCTGATGAAAGCATGAAACACGTGTTTTTCCTCCACGATTTCAGAAATCAAAAAGATGACATGCTCGACACAGGTCACACAATCATTATGAGGCACTGGTGAAAGCAAATGATGATGAGGATTATGTTATGCACGTCTAAATTAGATATTATGGCGGATCATGTTTGTGAATGCATGCTTCAACAATGATGGCGTTGGAGATGACGAATTCACATTCATCATCACAGGTAAAGGAGCAATACTACTCAACCGGCAACATCAAATCGGCACTTCACATTTTGAACATGCACCATTCACAGGCAATATGTTATGGTTCCATATTTGAATTATAAACACCGAGAGTTTTCACCAGCGCCAAACCCCGGTTCAATCAGGAAACTACCGTGACATTGTTTGCAAATTGTCTGAGTTTCGAGTTACAAATGAGCAGAAGAAAGTTGGGAAAAAGAAATTAACTCCTTAGAGCAGCTCAAGGAGGAGGAGATCTCTTCCAGGACCACCAGAGGATAGGATTTCTAGCATAAAGTATCAAAGAGCAAAAAAAAAATTAGATTTTGAAACAAATTCAGAGCAGCCTACAGTAAAGAAGACAAATATTCCTAATCTACCATACACATACTCGGAAACAGAGCCAGAGAAAGAAGATGAAAGTCCAGCCATTAAAAGCCCTGAACACTCCATGGAAATTGCACAAGACTGTGAGACTTTTACTCCCATTGATGAAGGTGAAACATCAAAGAGCAAAAAGTCAAAGAAATCACAAAAAATTAAGCAACTAAAAGAGGTAATTGCTCAACAGGAGGTTTTGGAGAGAGTAATCAAGGCAATATACAAATCCCTGTCTGACAATTTTGCAGAGACAAATGCAGCATTTGAGAAGTTGGCTCGTGAGAGTGTCAAAGACAAAAAGAGAAAGAAGAAAATCACCAAGGACTATAACAGTTTATGGTGGTTAGAAAAATGCCTTAAGAGGAAAATTAAGAAATTGAAGCAGAAGCATAAGTCGCATCCAGATCTACAGGTACTGGCCCAGGTTGTTGTGAATATGCAGGGAGATAAATCAAAGACACACTAAGTTTTTGGTAAAACAACAGTTTTGGAGGTGGAAGTTTCCTTTTGGCCCAAGACAAAACTTTCACCAACGCAAAGGGTAAATTTACAACCAGTTAGCTGGTGAAAGGCAAAGCTTTCACCAGCTAACCAGTAGATCATAAGGTGAATTAGCTGGTGAAAGCACAAAAAGAAATTTTTTAAAGCTAAGCTGGAGCAAGGCAATTTTCAAGTATTTAAAAGGGGTTTGAGAGCATCAAAGGATTAACCACTTAATCAAGAAACACTCAGCATCAGAGATTCGTGGAGATTTTGAAGACCAAATGCTAAATTGGTCAACTAAAGTTTTGATTATGGTTAATTAAAGGAGTCCAGCTACAAAAGACCGGTGCCTTTACCTTTCCACGACACAACAGAGTCCTAAAGCTGATGAAGTACAGATGTCAAGATTGACATAGAAGACAGTTTGAGTTATAGGAACTAGTCTTTGTTTATCAATTGCATTTAGTTAGTTTTATTTTCTATTTTTAGATACAGATCCAAGTTTTCAGGATCTTAAAAACCGATTGTAAAAGGTTATAAATGCCTATCTTTTCTAAGAGATAAGGGTTCAAAAGGGGAATACATTTTGGCTACTGTATAGACTCTTATTGGATAATAGAATTACAGTCTCCTTTTGCTTTCAATATCAGAAATGTTCATGCACCTTGTTTCTGTACTTTATTTCAGTTTATCTTAGCTTTTAAAGACTGTCATCTCTTCATTAAGCTCATAGACTTGAAGTGAAGGATTTCTTACTACCTTGCATTAAGCCCTACACCTAGCTGTATTTGGCAATCAAGATTAGTATTCTTCATCCTCTCCTTTAAAAAATATCTGGTCTGATTATTGTTTTCTAAAAGCACTGTTTCATTTGAATGTATGATGAGTTGTCTATTACATTAATCATTGAGTGATCCAATTGTTCCAAGCATACCTACACATTATATTCTTAAGTTACCAAGCATTCTTAGCCTACAACCCTAAGGAGTTTCTTGGAGTGATAAAATATATTACCGTGGTTCACCCCTCCTGGGCTACGTCCACAAATATTTGGCTCTTGGCTCTTGTATTATGGTAGTTCTTGATTTCCTTGTGTCGTGTGCTTACAATTCTCTGCAAAAGTGGGTAAGATCTATGTGAGGCGAACTAGATCGCACTAGGCTCTATAGCCTATGGTCTAATCCTCAGATCTACCTTCCCTCATATCTTTCTTGCTCAACAGCCTATGAAACTTGGTTCATACAACTCAAAACCCTTCACGTATCGCCAACAACAATACTCGGAAAAATCACTCAATAACGATCGTAATCCCCATAAAAACTGACATAAAATCATCAACAACAACAACAACAACCCTATATGATACTTTTGTATCTATATTTACACATTTAGGGCTCTTCAGCCACTTACAAAATATTACCAAAACCCTAACCCTTCTTATGGTAGGTTTTTCTCTCATGTGCATGTCGTTCTTCCTCCAGTTGTCGCTTTCCTCTGTGCACGCTTTCTTGCATTCGCACGTGTTGATATTTTGTCAGTTGTCACTTCAGTTTCTTGCACACTTTCTTTCCCATGATCATCCTTCTTTCCACTTCGGCCTGGTGCCAATAGGCCCCCAACACTGACATGTGACTCGTCCTGAGTCACCTAATTATGATGTGCTTCCTCGATCTCCCTAGTGATCATCTGGAACTTTTCTTGAAATTATGTTGCTTTTGTCAGCGCCTGCGTGGTTTTCTCCTTGATGATATCAACTATTTGCGCTGCTACTTCTTTGTTTATCAGTCATGCACATTCTAGCTGAGTCCGTGCTGACTGTGTTTTGGCTTCTTATGCATGCTCATGTATTGCTGCTATCCGTTCCTGCAATGGTTCTATTTGAGCCTGACGCTCCTGTTTATGTGTTTGCACAGTGAGAAGTTCTTCTTGTAACTTCTTTAACTCTTGTGTCCCCTTGACTCGTTCAGGAATTGGGTTGGTTTTTTGTTGCTGCTTGAATTATTGGATCGTTGCATTGATCCTTTCCTCCTCCTTGTCCCATTGTTGGACCTGTGGATCCTCTTCCAGCTTTGTCCATAGTTGTGCTACTTTATCTAGCAAGTCGGCTGCTGTGCTGACCTATTTTCCAGCTCCTGTAGTTGCATTGTTTCTTCCTGCTTCCTTTGCTCCTTGACTGCTGGTGGAGTTGTTGGTCTAATCTTTCCATGGAGAGTCTCAATCTCCTTCTGATATTGATCAATTACATGCACAATTTGATCGATCTTTTATGTAGCTAGGAGTTCACTTCCTTGTGCAGTAGTTGGAAGTTTCCCAAAAATGTCTTCCACTCTGCATTCCAACTCATTTATGTGTTCCTTCTCCTCCTGCGTTTCAGATTTTTCCTGTGCACAAACTGTTTCCAGTGTTTCCTACTTCTTTGTTGCTTGTTGTAGCTTGACCAAGTTTTTATGTGCTCGAGACTGTATCTCGTGGTCGACGCTAACCTACAGTTGGTATAAGGCCTTTGCTAGCATCTGTGTTAGGACCAATTAGATCTGATCCAAATCCTTCAGTGGTATCTGTCCCACAATCTCATCCATTCATAGCATGCTAGGCTTGATGTAAACTATGGAATGTGGCTTCAGAAGAACTGAGTCACGTTCTCCTACCTCCATCCTTTCTATGGTCGGTGTGCTCAATGGCTCTATGCCTCTGCTGCTACTCGTAATCTGGGCTTCTCTGAATTTCTTCAGGAGTTGCCCCATTTCTGCCAGTTCCTTCTACAGTTTATCCCTATGGTGCACTGCATGATCGAAGTCCTCTGTGAGGTAGTCCTGGACCATTCTAGCAATCATCTCGCCATCCTCCTCTGTGATTTTGTATTCTGGTGATGGTCATTGTTCCATTGATTTCTTGCACGCACCTGTTTCCTATACTGTTGGTCTCTTAGTTCCCCCTAGTTCCTGTGTGATGGGGTTCGTCACAGTTTCCTGTGCTCCCTCAGCTGGTTTCTGTTGTTCATTGGTCGACTGAGTGGTTTCTGTTCTCCCCTTTTGGGTCCCTGGCTGCTCTGAGCTGCCCTTTGTCTAAGTTGACTTGATTTGGCTTGTTCTTGGTTTCTTGGGTACTGGAACTTGTGGAGGCTGTGTTTTCGCCTGCGGAGCCCCTCCTTTTGTTGTTTGTCTCAGTACTTCTCTGGGTATGGTTGGGATCTTCCATTCATTAGGCCACTCATGGATGATCATGTCAATGTCTCCCTCGGTGATGCAGTAGCGCATCTGTAGCCACTGTTTATGCAGGTCCTGTCTTGGCTGTATCCACATGGCTTGTCACCTAGCCCAAAAATTGGCGATGCTCTTGTATCGCGCAGCAGCCTCTGGTGTCATCCTCCATGCTCGTTTGATTGCTTCATGCATTTCCTGTAGGTAAGCCTCAAATATAATTACATTCTCCTTCTTATGCTTGGCCAGTGGCGTGGATTTTAGGACGCGATATCTCGCTCCTCCCAGCTATGGTGTGGTACAGAAGGTGACGTGGTCTGGTTCCTTCCATCCCATGAAAGCGATGAGAGTAATCAATCATGAGTAATGAAATTATGTACCTACTTCCTGGGCATCTTTATAGTCTATTTTGAACAAGTTCGATAGATATGGAGCCTAGCTCATGAAGGTGCCTTCTGCGCACTGAGATGCAATAGCGATGACTCTTGTTGGTACTTCGTCTTTACAACATTTTCTTAGCAGTTTGCAGGCTAAGATATTTTCTCCCAGTTGTGTAGCGGCATCATTAATTCACTTGATGATAATGCCTCTTGTTCCCCTGTCTGTGCCATATTTCTTCTTCATTTCCTCTACCAATGCTTTTTCCTTGGACTTGTTGTCAAGTATCAATGCGGGATCCATACCCCGGATGGGTATTCCTGTAATTTGCACAATAAGTTCAATAGTTATGGGGACGAGTTTGTCCAGCCATACATCCCCTCCATGTGTAACTGCTAACAATTTCTTGATGCATTTCGTCGCATATTGGCCTCTGCCAAAGTGTGGTATCTTCAGCAATCCTAAGATTTCGGTTATGTCCAATCCGGCTGCCCACTTGCATGGCTTAGTGATAGTTCCTCCGAGAGGGTTCACGACTATTGTCTCCATAAGGACTTGTGGTACAAGCTCTGGATATTTTCTTTCATCCGCTACATCATGGTCGGAAAACTTGAGCTTCCTGACATGACCCAATAGCTGCGAGTCCACTTGTATTACCTCTGGTGTGCGAGGTAGTACAATCTCTGCAGCTAGTTTCTTTCAAGGTGAGCTCGGTACATGAATCTTGTCTTCTTGTTGTGTTGGTTGGTTCGAAGTTCCAGCAGCTTCTGGTTGCTCCTTCGCCATCCATTCTTCCCAAGCCTTGCCCATTTCACCAGTCGGCTCGGCCAAAAAATAAAATTTTGGGATGGGTATTTATGGAACATCTGGTTGGACCTCTACTTCCGAGTTCTGTGTGCTTCCATTTATTTCCATGGTTGCTTCGGCATTTTTTAGCTATCCTACCTGATGAGCTCCTACTGCTTCATTCTGAGGCTCCTGCACCGCTGTCGGCGTGTCCTCTTTCATGGTTTCTGCTTGGGGTTGTGGGATCTCTTCCTAGATCAGTGTTGATTCAACTGGGATGTCCTCCGGTGATGGGATTTCATCAATATCAACGATCTCCGGTGGTTGTTGCTCATTTTCTTCTTGTGTTCCTCGTGACCTAGTTTGAACCCTAGTTGGTCTGACTGTTTGGCTTGGTTATGCAAGCTTTGGTGGTGCCATACTGGTGTCTGTTGGAAGTTTTCTTGGTTCAAATAGCTTAGATAAGCTCTGCGATCTTGCTCTGTGCATTCAAGCTGCTATCTCTTTCTTTGTTCTTCTTTTGCGAATAGACTAATTGTTTATGTGCTTGTGTGTTGTATAGGTGTGCCATGAATATTGTTGAGGACACCTCCTACCTTATGCGATTAATGCACCATAAGTGTGGGTTCAATGCATCGGTGGCGGTTTCGTACCTACCCTTATGTCTACTTTTTCGTTGCCAGTTGGCGCGTTTAGTGCGACATCCCATCTGTCCTTGCCTTACTTTAATTCTGCCTCATATTGTCCTGTCAGTGTGCTTTTACTGACTTTCCTTTTCCCACTTGTTTCCCTTTCCTATATGGTTGTTATCTTTTCTCTCACTGGTTTCATGTTTCATATGTTGCTTGTCCGTCATGCTACGCGGTGGGTAGTCGACTATCCTTGTATAGCTTCAGTCGGGTCCCGTTGATCATTCCTCTAAGGTCTGTGCATGTTAGATCTTTCAACTATACAACTCCTCCGTCCATGACAACTTTTACCTCGTATGGTCTTAGCTAATGCATCCTCAGCTTCCCTGGGTGCTGCAGCACTTTACTGTCGTAGAGCAATACTAGATCTCCTTTCTTGAACATCTTTCTCTTGATGTGGTGATCGTGCCACACGTTATCTCTTGCTTTTTGTACTTGTTGATGGAATCCTGCCAAGATTCGTTCTTCCTCCATTGACAGTAATTGATCCAGTTGTTCCTGGACTACGCCTCGTTCTATCATTTGTGTGATAGCTACTACATGTAGACTGGGTATTAGAAATTCTAATGGCACTACTTCTTCTTGAACATAGACGAGTTTGAATGGTGTGTGACCTATCAAATTTTTACATGTGGTTCTATATGCCCATAGTATTGCTGGTACCTTGAGATCCCAATCGTCCTTGTTGACATTACATATCTTCATCAGGGCGTTCTCTAGAATTTTGTTGAAGGCTTCTACCATGCCATTAGCTCGTGGGTGATACGGTGTGATTTTTTGGTGATGAACTTCTAACTCTTCAAGCATCACTCAGATGGTGATGTTGATGAAGTGCGTTCCTTGGTCGCTCATCAAAATTCTTGGGCACCCAAATCTAGTAATTACATGTTCGAAAAGAAAGTGGGTAGTTGTCTCTCCACTGCAATCTTTTACTGGTGCGGCTTCTGCCCATCTTGTTAAGTATTTCATCGCGGTGATAATATATCTCGCCCCTGTTCTCTTGGCGGGTCGGTTAATGGGTCCCACAAAGTCTATTGCCCATTTTTTGAATGCCTGAAGTGTCACTTGCGGTCGTAGTGGCATCTTGTCCCTTCTGTTGGGTTTGCCGACCCATTGACAGACATCACATTGCTGACAATATTGTTTCGAGTCTCTATGTATCGTTGGCCACCATAATCCTACGTGTAGTACCTTCTGCGCAGTAGCTTTTCCTGCATAGTTCCCTTCTGCTATTCCTTCGTGGGCTTCTGCTAAAATTCTTGGTCGTTCATGGTCTAGTACATATCTTTGTAAGATGCTATATGCGCCCATTTTGTATAGATTCCCTGCGATCAGTTGATAGTCAATTGCGCGGACTACCAGGTTCTTCCTCTGCGTAGTGGTATATCCTTGCGGTGCAGTACCTGTGCTCAAGTACTGGATGATCTCTGCGAAGTAATCGTCAGCAATCTGTACTAAGAAGAGCATTGCATCTGGAAAGTTGTCTTCCAAATTCGTTGGTTCTTCTCCATTTGTGACCCTTAATAGATGGTCAGGCCCTGCATTCAGTTTTCCTGGTTTGACTATTACCTCGAAGTCAAATTCTTGAAATAGTAGTAACCATCGATAGATTCTCCCCCCCAACACTGGCTTGTTAACTAGGTATTTCAAGGTTGAGTGATCTATAAACATCTTAAAGTGTTTTCCCAATAGGTAATGTCTGTATTTCTGTAGTGTGTAAACCATAGCTAAGCCTTCTCTTTCCGTCGTGTTATAATTTTGTTCCGAGTCTGATAATTTCCTGCTTGCGAATGTTATCAGGTGATCCAAGTCCCCTGCTCCTGGTTGCACTAAAATAGCTCCAAGTGTTATTTCTGATGCATCTACATGTACATGGAATGTCTTCTCCCAGTCTGGAAATACCAATAATGGTGCGGTGACCATATTTTCCTTCAGGGTATCCAAACCGTGTTGGCACTCGTCATTCCATTGATACTTGGTATCCTTCCTTAACAGTTTTTCCAAAGGAGCTATAATCTGCGCATAGCCTTTGATTAATTTCCTGTAATATCCCATATGTCCTAACGTTGCTCTTAGTTGGTGGACTGTTTTTGGTGCTGGTAGGTTAACAATGACTGCGATTTTGGTCGAATCCACTAGTAAACCATGTTTGCATACTATGTGTCCCAATAGTATCCCAAATGGTGTTCCAAATATGCATTTCTTGATATTCAGTGATATCTGGCATTGTCTGCATCGTTCTAACATCAGGCGTAAAACTTCCACATGGTTTTTTAACAAGCTATAAACCATCCAATAATCCAGGTATAGTTCGAGAAATTGGTGGATGAATTCCTTAAATGCTGCAATGACCACTATGGAGAATATCGCAGGTGCATTCTTCAGTCCAAACGGCATGACTGTGTACTGATAAGATCCCCATTCTGTCCCAAATGTGGTCTTCTGTCTGTCCTCTTGTGTTATCTTACTCTGATGATATCCCGAGAATCCATCGGTGAATGAATAGGCTTCGTGTCCTCTTATGTTCTCAAGTACTTCATCCGTGAATGGTGTGGGGAATGGGTCGTGTAAGCATGCATCGTTCAACTTCCTCAAGTTCACATATATCCTGATCCCTCTTCCCTATTTCTTGTCCTGTACTACCATCGGGCTTATCCATTCTGATTCTTCGACTGGTTTGATGATGCTGGCCTCGAGAATCCTGTCGATCTCGTCTTTAACTTTATTTTTGTAGATGGGGTTCAGTCTATATGGTCGTTGTTTAATGGGTCTCGCATCAGATCTTAGTGGTATCTTCATTTCTCCTAATTCTCCGGTTATTCATTTCATCTCTGTAAAGGTCATGGGAAAAAGGTCGTTGTATTCGCGCAACAATTATGTGATGCTTTCTAGTGTCTATTTGTCCCAGTAATCTCCAATGCTGGCCATTTTGGGTTGCTCGACTATCCCTATGTTAATCTTCTTGATCTTGATTGGCGCAGAGATGACCTTTGATTCTAAGGGTGGTCCTTCCACATCTCTCTCACCTTCGACTTCTTTGATCTGAATATCACACAGATCATCTCCATCTGGTGCTTCCTCCTGTACATGGTAGCATGACAACAGTTCATTGACTGTCTTCTTATTCTGCTGTTGTACCTCTATGATAACTTCCACTTCTGATTCTGTAATGAATATGACATCTCTGGTCCGTTTCAGGGTCGTGTCTATGTTGGGGTTCTCATGCTCGAATGAGAAAGTGACTGTAAAGTTCTATTGGAGTATCGCGCATGTCTTGGTTCCTTTTCGCATTTCCTGGTCTATATACCAATTCACTAGTATGCCTTCTAAAGTATGAATGAAGTGGTGAGACCATTCTTCTGGTGGCGTCATTTTCCATAGTGTTTTACACGCATCCATGTGCTCTGTCGATATTCCTAGTCCATCATATTTCTGTCGGTTGTTCCATATATATTCTGTGTTGAACCTTATGCGTAGTAATTGTTTGCATTGGTACCAATCTGTGATAGTCTCTTTGTGCGCACCCCACCATCTTGCGGGTGTAGCCTTTAGTGCTAAATCTAGTGCTAATAATCTCTGGTTTTCTAATACTTCGTCTTCGTATTGTTTCAAGAAAGTTTCCAAATCATTTAGCCCGTGAAAACTGGGTGGTTCTCTAATTTCTGTGCCAAGCCATCTTACTGCGCGGTCTATTCTTACACACCTTCTTGTGGATACCCCGTGTAGTCTTTGCTGCCAGTTTTCTAACCCAGTGTCTGAGTCTATTATGCATGAAGTAATGCTCCGCCAACTAAGTACCCCATCTACAATTGGGTTTATATAGTCCGCATCGCGCGCAGTTGTTCTATACATCTGGTTGATTTCGTCTAGATCCAGACAAGTGGGTTCTACGAACCTCTCGCCTTCTGATGGGTCGAGTGGGGCTATAACCCTATAGTCTCCCGACTCAAATGTCATTTTTTTGGTTTTCAAGTTAAATGTGGCCTGGTTGTCGAACGCCCAATCCAGACCAAGTAACGTTGGGTAAGGTGTTGTACCGTCTACTATTTCGATGACTTCAAAGTCTGCCTTAGTGCACACGCCATACAGATCTACGGTTACTCCTTTCAGTCTACCTATTCGTAGGACTCTATGTTGATTTGCTAGCTTTAATTGAACAGTTGAGTGTCCCAGTGTAGGTTCTCCCATGCATTTCCATGTGGTTTTTGGTAGTACGTTCACCTCGGATCCTAGATCTAGTATAATATCTCCCATATTGAAATCCCAAATATTAGCATTGATTCTAAATTCTCTACTTGTTCTTCTTCTTGTGTGTAGGTGGTTGACAGTTTTTAGTTATGGATCTGTTCTGTCTCGCTACTACATTTCTCTAGGATGTTTTGCAATACTTTGTTAGATGAAGGCTCACTTAACATTTTGATGCATGATTGCAAAAAGTCTTTGATAGTACTTACTTGTTCCTTAGGTTGTATTATGTTGGTATGGTCCAGTGATGGCGGCATGTCATATTCCGGAGCTTCCTTGTTCTGTTGTGTAGTCAGTGCTATGTCCTCCTTCTGGAATTCTTGTTGGGCTTCTGTAAAGATATCTTTTTCCTTTTGTGCGTCGAACTGCTTCTTGGGGTCAAGGTTCTTCTTTACCCATTGGTTCTGCGCTGGGTCATGTGGAACTGCGTCGTTCCCTGTTTTTGTTCCTCCTTGAGTGACTATGTTGATGTTCCGTCTGTCATCCCTTGCTTCGGTTGAAATCCATTGAACATTATGGTTATTTTGGTTCCTTTTTTCCTAGATCTTTATGAGTAGTGTCAAATATTCCTCTGTATCGTGGTCCGATGCGTGACAATACATACAAGTTGCTGGTGGCAGTGGGCATTCCCGTCCATAATGTCCTGGTTGTTGGCAATTGTGACATGTGACTGGTCCTCTCCCACGTCCAAAACCTCCTATGGCTCGTCCTGCTCCTCTATAGGCTACACAATCACCTCATGGTGCGTTATATTGTGGTCCCTGATGATATTGTGCGGTATTGTACTGAGGCTGTGCTGGGTTGTATTGCGGCTGCGTGTTATTATAAGGTTGTTGCACAGTATTATACTACTGCTGCGCAAGGTTGTATGGTGTTGGGACTTGAGTGAACTATGATTCTTCCTGCCCAGTCATCATTTATGCTTGTACCCTGTATGCATCTAAGGTTCTTTCCTGCATTAGCTCCATAGTTCTGCAATCTTTGTCGTCGTGGCTGACTGACTTGCAAAAGGTGCAATATGAGTTCATTGGGATTGTTTGGTATTTCTGCATCATCATGCAATGGTAAGGGTCGTGACCTGGTTTCTTGCAAATTTCACACCATAATGCCCCCTGTGGTAGCGGGTTTGGCATCCCTATTTCCATATACTGCGTGAACATCATACATTCGTTCTTGTGGTATCCTTTTGTCCTGCATGTGGTACACCAAACAACTTCTCGTTTGTCCTTGTTCTTATTCTGGTTCAGCTGAAATGTTAAGTTCTTCAGATCCTCTTTCAGTTCTTCGATAGCCGGGTCCATCTGTTGGTACTGATTCTCTTCCAATTGCAAGTTTTAATGTAGAGCCTCTGCTTGTGTCTGAAACTTCTATTGTTGTAGTGGATATTTTAAGTGTGGGAGTAGTGAGTTGACAAACAAGTGCCGATGTTGCATCTTGGTCATAAGTTATTTTAACTTCCCTTTTAATCGCTTGAATCTTTGATCAATCTCCCATATCGATTCTCCTGGTTTCTATCTTATCTCGATCATCTCGTTCATATACTTATCTTCTGAGCTCGGCTTCTGGAACTCATTTATTAATAGTTTCTCAATGTCGTCCAGTGTCCTTGTCGTCCCAGGAGCATTGTTCGTGTCTAGATTCATGTACCAGTCTAGTGTGCGGTCTCTTAGCGTGATCGCTAGCTGCGCGATTTTAGTGTTGTCATCAGTGATCTGCTTTGCTTCCCAAATCTTGGCACAAATGAATAGATGCTTCTCAGGGTCTTCTGCTGCTTCTCCTCGAAACTCTAGTAATTTGATAGTAGGGTTGTGTCCTGCCATTCTGAGTACTGAACTACTGCCTCCTCCGCGCAGTGTGGATACTTGACTAAGATTACTTGAACTGGCTCCTCCAGTTGTCGCTCCTTGTGTAGATGTACTTCTTGCTATCAGACTTCCTCCGAACTTTGGTTGCCTAAAAGGTGGTGTTTTCTGTGGTGTATTGGTCGCACATGGGTTTATGGGTTCCACACTGACATTGATATGAAAGGGATGGTTGTCTTCTCCTCCCGTTCTTGGGCCTCTTGTTTTCCTCTCATAGGTGGCGCGCAGGATTTCCTCAATCTACTCCACAACTCAAAGATCCTCTACCTCTTCCTCATCACTCGCCAAGCCCTCCCTTTTGGCTACGACTCTCTTCTTGGTGTTTATATTATATTGGTAGGGTGCTCCGCTACGCGTCATTCCTGATGATGCCAAAATCCACTTGAGTTGGTCGTCATCCATCGAGATCGAGTCCAAGGGTTCCTCCTCCTTCTTCTCTTTATCCTGCCCTCCTTCCATTCCTCCTCTTTCTGTCAGTGCTTCCCCCCTTCCCGCATGCGCGCAGGGAAGTCTAATTGTCTGATTCCATTGTCATTACACCTTTGTTATATAGTAGTATCTTGATAGAAGTATACAGGGATCGAATATACCTCCCTCTGGGTCCTCGTAGAAATTCTTGCTCGGCTGCGTTGTATGAATTTGTTGTGTCTACCACAAACTCTGTGATGAATCCTGCCACAATACTGTCAAGCCAAAAGTCTATTGAGCAGGTGAATTTGTTGTTCACCTACTGCTGCTGTTGAATCTGTACTAGAGTCCAATCTAGTTGTCGAATCTGATTCATTGGGTGATTATCCGTTAACCTTAAGATCCATTCCTGTAGTAGATGCGGAAAATCACAGAAAAAGATTTCGTGTAAATCCGTAAACACGTATTTATCCAAGTATCTGCATGGTGTGATTCTAGGGTTTCTATTGTCTTTGTGTGCAAATTCTAGCACTTTAGTTCTCAACCAACCCTCGATTTCTTCTCTCATGGGGTTCCAAGGTCTCCACGATCCCTTCTAACGGCTCATTGCTTCTTTGATGGTTCTTGTCCACTCTATCTCATCTACTCAGTGCTATCTTGTTCCTCTTAACACGGCAACAGAACCATTTGTTGGTTTTATCGACTCCCTTCTCAGGTTATCTAGGTTATTGACCGAGGGTTCATGTCATTCAGGGTTCCAACAAAGCCTCTAACTATCGTCCCTCCTGGTAAACCAGAAGGCAACACAACACCCAGAAGGTGTTGTGCAGTATCACTCGAGATAGCTATAGATGGTTGACTGTAAGACTCAGGTGTTTACAGTCTAGGACAAAGTAGGGGATAAAGGGTTTCTTGATTAAGGCTCTGTTCTGCGAACTGTTACTGTAATCTACTTGTTCCTAGGAATCACATGCGTATCATTCAAAATATAAATAGATTCTAACAAGGAATTTGGGTATTCATCAATCTTAATCATCTATTGCTGAAAGAAGTTAAAGATATGCAAACATTCAACACAATACATAGATATTACTGTGGTTCACCCCTCCTGGGCTACGTCCACAAAGATTTGACTCTTGGCTCTTGTGTTATGGTAGTTCTTGATTTCCTTGCACGATGCGCTTACAGTTCTCCACAAAAGTGGGTAAGATCTATGTGAGGCGAACTAGATCACACCAGGCTCTACAGCCTGCGGTCTAATCCTCAGATCTACCTTCCCTCACATCTTTCTTGCTCAACAACTTACGAAACTTAGTTCATACAACTCAAAACCCTTCACGTATCGCCAACAACAATACTCGAAAAAATCACTCAATAACGATCATAATCCCCATAAAAACTAACATAAAATCAACAACAACAACAACCATGTATGATACTTTTGTATCTATATTTATACATTTCGGTCTCTTCAGCCACTTACAGAATATTACCAAAACCCTAACCCTTCTTACGCTAGGTTTTCCTCTCATGCGCATGTTGTTCTTCCTCTAGTTGTCGCTTTCCCATGTGCATGCTTTCTTGCATTTGCGCGTGCTGATCTTTTGCCAGTTGTCACTTCAATTTTCTGCATGCTTTCTTTCCCATGATCGTCCTTCTTTCCACTTCGTCCTGGTGCCAACAAGGGGGAAGGGGGAGAAGGGGGGGAAATAT
>ML784501.1:77229-96770 GCA_009831015.1 Picea engelmannii
CGGGGTTAGAGAATATTTCATGTTAACAGGAATGTTTCAGGTAGGGAGAGGGGGCGCGTTTTTGTTAATAATAATGCACATGCGCTTTAGGAACTTGTGTGTGTTCCTAAAGTGCGCACGCGTTATTTTTATTTCAATTTGTTTTAGGAACGCGCACGCGTTCTTGTACACATGTTTCTCAGGAACGCATGCATGTTCTTGAGAACGTGCACAGGTTCTTGGAAACGTGCCTACATGGCTTGTTGAGTAGAGGTTCAGGGTTTGTCGAACCTGTCACCCCATTGCCACTTTATCGTCCACCAACTTCGTGCACTCACCCTAACTCGATCTTGGTTTATGATTAGGACCATGATACATTAGGCATAGGTAAATTTGAACCCCTTTGGCATGGTCCCTACATCGTTAAACGTGTCTTGAAAAAAAAGGCCTACGAGTTGATTGACTATAACGAGAATCCCCTTTCAAAGCCTCGCAATGGACTCTACCTTAAAAAGTATTATGCTTAGACCATTCACCCACATGATGTTTTGTACATGTCTTTTGTTTTGGAGTGGTGTGTTTTGTTTTTTTTATGTTGAATGACTCAATCTGTTGCTTATTATGTTTTATGCTTGATTTGCAGATGTCATCATCCACCTCAGTCTACGTGGGATCAGTTGATAGTATCAGCCGTAGTACTCGAAATATAGCTTCTGTCGCTTGGGTGATCTTCTCGCCCACTAACGAGCTGGTGATTTCAAGAGGTGTCTACCTTGGTCCTGCAATCAATAACATCACGGAATATAGTGTTGTCGTTGAAATTTTGGCTGAGGTGCTCGCCCTTGGAATCCATCGTTTAGTTGTCAAGTTGGACTCTCAACTTGTGGTCTCCTAGTTGAATTAGGCCTATAGTGTCATAGATCTCATGTTACTACATAAGTATTTGAGGGTGCATCCTCTTGAACACTGCTTTGAGTACATCAAATATTGTCATGTTTTAAGAAGATTTAATGTGTAGGTTGATTTGTTGGCTAACTATGTGTTAGAATGGCATGTCTCATTAGTTACATCATCTAGCATATGTACATAAACATGGATTGATTGTCACATAATTAGACCTCCATAAGATAAGTAGCAACATAAACAAATATATATATATATATATATATAACAAAAAATGTGTAACATCTTTCAAAATGAGGTACATATACAAAATTGAGACTCTTTTGACCTCTTGATGCAAACAATGCCAACCAATTAATAACCACATCTAGTACAAAAATGGGGATGTCAATGTCTAGTCATCCCAATTCCGACTACCATGGCAGCACAATATTACCCAAACCTTCAAGAGAAGTTGACGAAGGCGGTGGGATACACCTTTCGAGTGTCGTTGCAGGTGCGATGACATCTCATCCTCTAACAATAGGGGGACTCCCATAGTCATCCCCTCCAAATTTTGTTGTACATGGTGGAGCTCCCCGCTATCATCGTCTCCTACCCCCTCCATTGACTCCTCGTCATTGCTCCAACAACAATCTCGACCCCATTCTTCTGGATGCTCCACTTCTACAAATGTGAGTTGATTCTGGTCAAATATCTTCGAGAAAATAAGCAAATCCAAAAGGCTATACCATTCTTTGCATGATACGAGAGATACATGAAAATAACATATAAAAAATAAATGACTCCAAATTGATAATAACTTTTCCAAACTAAATATATTACATTGCATAATTTGTTTATGTTAATGTGGAAGCAGGTTTACTTTTGTGTTTCCAAATTTGAATCATACGCCATGATTTCTTGACAACATCCTAAAATATAGGCTTTATGTCCAGACGTCAGAACAATCCGTCGCGTTTCGTTGGCTCGTTTTTCGTTGGCCCTTGATTCTGGTGGAGTGGCGATAGTGTACACAAATCTTACCATAAAGTCATTACACTTTCTCAATTCACCTTCGTCGCTTGTCAAAAAGCACATCAAATATGATGACAACTTCTCGTGCTCCTCCATTGATAACAGTTTCATTGGCAACAGGTCCAGCGGAAATGTCATGGACATGAATAGTTGAAACATCTGCACAAATTTTACAATTCTGTTAAATTTAAAATTTAATGATATATATTTATTTTAATTTCAGATCTATTAAATATTTTTGAAAAAAAATATTAAATTATTCATATTTAAATTTAAATAGAATTATACTATTATATTATTATTATTAAATATATATTATTATCACTATAATTTATTTAAAAATAAATAAAAGTATGAATACAAATATGTTTTATGATTTAATTTTTTTAAGTGTGATATAAATATTCTTTCTTTTTTATATATATATTTTTTAAGGTAGTAAACTCTATTATAATTCAGTTGTTACTTATTATGTATAGATTCTTCCCTTTGATGATTAGTTGGTGTGGAAAATGAATAATGAAATTAGTTGTTAATGAAGAAAACCATGTGAGTGGATTATTAAATGTGGGGTTGACTTTTGACTTAATATCCTTATTCAAGAAAAACTACATCACTTAAAATGATATATATGGTGGTTGCATTGTAACCTTTTAATCAGAAAATATAATAATAGAAAAACAATGATCCAATGGTTACAATTTAATCTCTTACCCAAAAAAATATAATTATAATAATAATAATAATTTTAAGTTCAAAAACCAAATTAATGCAGGACACTCCTGATTTGTCAAACCCAGACTACTAAAATCTATAATACTTTTTTTAAATTTAAAACTACATTGTTAATAAATACCCTGTACATAACCCACTCTCTTTATAATTTTAAAGTTTCTAATACTTTTAAATTATGATTATTGAACTTCCCTTCATTTTTTTTTAATTTTTATCTACTTGAAATTTTTTATAACTTAATTTATTATCATTTCATACCCTACCTCCTCCATGCTCCTCTCGCGCTTCACCTGCAGACACAAACAAATACCTTTTACATAACCCACTCTCTGTATAATTTTAAAGTTTCTAATACTTTAAAATTATGATGATCGAACTTCCCTTCATCTTTTAATTTTTATCTACATGAAATTTTGTATAACTTAACTTATTACCATTTCATACCCGGCCTTCTCCATGCTCCCGGCCTTCTCCTGCACCTGCAGACACAAACATGTTTATCCGTCAGAACGAAAAATGTATAAAATGGTTTTTTATCAATAAATATTCGATAAAATTAATATGTACCCCATTGTAAAATATGTGTTTACATGACAATGAAAACGTATAAACGGTGTTTGTAGAGAGAGAGATTAAATATATTTCCTAGGTACTGACCTCATCCCAACGAAACTTCTGTGAAAAGCTGAAAAATTTTAGCCGTTCCAACTTACTCCATGTTTCTTCTCTCATCCTCAAATTCAAACACCTTTCCGCCCTAATCTCTTTCAATGATCTCCAATTTTCAACCTCCAAGGTTTCGACACAACCACACCCGTTTATGTCGAGACATTTAAGGTGTACAAGTTCTGCAAGTCTCAAATACTCCAAGCTCAAGCAACCATCCAAATTCAGTTTTACAAGGGTTGGCTGGAAGACTTGAACCTGGCGCAGCTGAAGGTTTTCTGAAAGATCAACAATTTCCAGCCTAGGGCAAGCACCGACAGGAATGCTTATGTCGCGTATGGATGTGTGCATCAAAGTCAAATTTGTTAAGGCATACATATCCAGGGCAAAATTTTCTATTGGAGAACTGTATATAGTCAAAACTTTCAGATGTTTCTGCAGTGCAATTCCTACTGGTAAGTGGGGCACTCTGGAGCCATATATTTCTAACCTTTCCAAATATGGTGTGTGGATCTGCATTAAACTGTCGCATTTGACCAGAGTCAACTCTTTTAAGTGCACAGAACATGATAATTCTTTCAAGCTGTCGCATTTGACCAGAATCAACTCTTTTAAGTGCACCAAATTTTCCACAGAACATGATAATTCTTTCAAGCTTGCGCTACCTATTATTAGTTGTTCTAACTTGCCTAGTGGTTCTAAGTTCAAGGCCAATTCTGTTAAACGAGTCTCTAGTAAATTCAAGTATCTTAAACTCCTCTGAGAGCTGATCCCCTCTGGCAAGTGTACCAATTGAGCACAGCCTTTGAAGTCGATATGCTCGAGTGTGGTAATTTGTCCCAAAATATGCATTGGGATGGATAGATTAATACAGTCTCGCAATGCCAAATGTTGAAGCTGCAATAATTGAGAGATGGAATTCGGCAATGTGGTCAGATTAGTGGAGCCAGACAGATCTAAATGTCTTAGGTTTTTAAGTTCCGAGAAATCAAATGGGAGTGATTGTGGAACTGTGAGATTTTTCAACACTATCTTCCTCAATTCTTTCATCGAACTCCCTATACATTTAAGAAAATGGAAGAAAGATGTTTTCGTGAAATGTGGAAGATCAACTGGCTGGGCGCTGCTCGAAGTACTTGAAGATGCGCCCGCCCCCCTCAAATCAATGTTGACCTCACGCAACTCCGAAGGTATCTGCAATGAACATAATTAGTTAATTAATCTTCAGGAACTGAGTGCATGAATGTAGCCATCACGGATGCACATAGTCAGTGAACCATGACGAACTGACTGCATGATCTAATGTGAGCGTGGGACAAAATACTTCTTAAAAATTTAGAGTTGCTTACCCCATCAATAGAAGCGAAGAACCCTTCGAGGTCGTCTTTAGAAGTCTCAAGTTCCAAAACTCTTAAATTTCTCACTGAAATGGTACTTGGAAGGGAGGTGAGGCGAGAGTGACGCCAACGAAGCCATACCAAATTCCCGGAGATGCGCGAAAGAATCCACGAGGAGTCCTTGGGATGTTCGACAACCAGAATATATACTTCCCTAATGTTTATGTCATTAGTGAGTTGAGGTGGACTCCGATCTTTGCGGATGCAAATGCCTCGACAGAAGACTGAACCGCTCTGGCAAGCACATTCAAAAACAAAATAATTCTGCTATGAATACTTTAAACCGTTAAATTGTTTACCACCAAAACGTTTTTTAACTATTAAAGATTTTTTCCAAAACGTTGTTTATATCGTTCACTATCCAACTTCATGGGCATTGGTTGCACAGAGTGACTGACTCTAGAGGCCACCTGCCAAAGTATAGGGTTTCCAACAACCCTCTCTGTCAAGAGGAGCTCCTTTGGGAAGACTGAATTCACCTCATCTGTTAAGAGGAGCTCCTTTAGGAGCAAATGTCACCTCTTCTGCCAAGAGGAGAGCTCCTTTAGGACTAAAAGTCAAACTCTGAGGTGCATATGTGCTTAATTTTTAATAATAATTTATATTTTTTTTCCTGGTTATTGAAAATTTGCTTTTATGAAGGGGGTTATTGAAAACTTTGCTTATGAAAATGTGGGTTATATGCATCAATCAAAATTATTTTTGGATAATATTAAATTTATTTTAACAATACAGTATTGGAAGGAAAAACTAATTAAATAAAAAAACTATTGTTATAGATATCCTCATTTCCTTTCTCCCATAAATAAATTTATGAAAAGATTAAACCACATTTTTTTAACACTTCGTTATGAAAGATTAACCGTTATAACAAAACATCAAAAAGCATAATTTTAAATCGAATATCCAATTTCAAAATGTAAGAAAAACATAATTTTAAACGAGACTAACGAAACATAATTTTAAACCAGACATTCAATAAAAAGAACCCAAACTTAAAACGTCAAAAATAAATCTCAATGGGAAGAAGTGTAAGTAAATTCCAAAACTGGGCATACCTGAGACTGCAACATTTTCTCTATATCATTTGAGCAACTAAGGCGTAGTGGATTATACGGTGAGGGTGGCTCTTTACTAAAAATATATCGTGCCAATGCCCGGAGTTGATTATGCATTATAATTTTTGTTCTACGCTTTGGTAAAACTGCTGGCAGTATTAAATGCTTTCCTTCCGAAATTGCAATATCTTGCCATTGGTTCCTAATTTCATCATGACACTCCACGTCGTTCTTGAAACTTACAAGGCATTTTTTACCGAGATTTTTGAGGTCGTCGGAAGCGTATTTACCATACTCTAATCCCTCTAATACTCGAACAGCTAGTTCCTCGTCTTCTCCCACTAAGAAATAAGCCACGTCCAGAAACATCTTCAGCTGCTCGTACCTCAGAGCTTCGGTACTCCATTTTAATTTCTTAATTACAATGTCTTCAACGGAAGGAGGCATTCCTCCTTCAAGGAATGATGCCAAATGCTCCTCCCAGTACGTTCTGTCAAGCCTGCCAGCGAGCTGTTGCCCCAAAACTTCTAACAAGAGAGGCAAACCCCCACAAAATTCCAAAAACTTGTCCACCAAATCTGCGTATCCTTCAAGTGGATTTACTTGACGGAAGGCATGATAGCAGAACAGCTCTAGGGCATGGTTTTGCTCCAATGGCTGTACATCATACACGGTGTCTGTCCTTCTCTTTCTCGCTACGTCTTTGTCACGAGATGTTATGAAGATCCGACTATCAGGTTCCACGGCATCTATATCCAGAACACTTTTTATTTTCTCCCAGTCATCCACATCATCGAAAACAATCAAAAATTTTAATCCTCTCAGACTCTTTCGTAACATGGTCTTCCCCTCATTGGTATTCGGAATGTCCCTATCTTTGCCCAGCAAATCACGATAGAGCCGCCGCTGCAAAGATGTTAAATCGACCGTTTCTCTGACGTTACACAAATAAGAAGCCCTGCTAAACTCCGACTGCCCAAATACCGGACGTGATAAGTCGTTGAAGATATGTCTCGCCAGAGTTGACTTCCCTATGCCGCCTAATCCGGCAATCACTACCACCTTCTGAAAGAGATCCTGCAAAGCCTGCAAATCCTGCAAATTCTGAATGGGCTTCAAATCCTGAATGCGATTCTGAATGTGATCCTGCAAATCCTTGGAGGCCTGGTCGAGTCCAACTGGGTGAGCAGCGACCTCTAAGGGGTCCCGTTTTACCTGTTTTATTACAATGTCTTCAATTTCCTTCAGAAACTTCCCGTAGTCACTGTAGACAAAAAATATTTGCAGTCTATTATCGTCAGAGAACGGTTGACTCAAGATCCACAAAGTTGATAGATGATAAATGAGTGAAATATGTATTTCTGTGATATGATAAATAAGCAAAGTATGTATTCACCTTTCCTTCGTTTTGAACGGCAGACCAGAAATGCTTGCGGCTTTTTCGAGTGCTCCCTTCCATTCATCCACGACTTCCATGGATTCTCTTTGTCGGTGTTTGTCAAAGGCTTGGGCATAACATCCCCTATCAATGTAACGAAGGTCGGCAGGCTCAACGTCATAGAATACGGGTATAACGCTACGCTTAGGAGATGATTCCAACATCCAACGCAGCTCATCTAAGCACCAGCGTGAACCAGCATAATTCTCAGAGAAAATGACAATGTGAACAGAGGAACTGCTGATGGCTCCTCGGATTGCAGGGCTGAGAGTATCTCCCTTGCACAGTTCCTCCTTGTCCAGGAATACGCTCAACCCATAGCGTACGAGGGCTTCGTAGATTAGGCTGGCAACATTCCTCTTGGTGTCCTCTCCCCTGTGATTGATGAAGACCTGGTATTGCTCTGGCTGTGCTACTTGTGCCATACTTGATACCTCTAACTGATCGGATCAGATTGGAAGATGAAGGAAATGCTTGTCCTACAAGAGGATTTAAGGCGATGAAGGCGATGAAGATAAAGATGAAAACTCGGAAATGCCCAAAGATGCTGATGGCTATTGGGAAGATCGAAAAGTAAATTCACCGAAATAATTGCGAAGCGAATTCAACAAAACTACGAGGTAAAGGGCCCCACTAAGTGTACGATGCATCATCACCCACGAGATTTGTCGGTGGCTTTATTTTGATCGGCGCGCAGAGGGAATTCCAATCAGTGGTACGATGCACGGCCGTGATTTCTGGGTTGAAAATATGACCATTATTCATTTCCTTTCGGCCTCATGTCACGGACCTACGAGCCTATGGTCGGGTGGCGGAATTATTTCAAAAGTAAAGAAACACCATTCATACAGGGACAACGGAAACATATGTATGGGTGGCTAAACCTACCTAATACCCAAAAGCTTTTTTACACAAAACAGAACAATAGTGTGTCGAGCTATAACTCGTGCCACACAAAAAGATATTCCATAAATGAGCTTCCGCTCATTACAAGAACCTGTTGCGAAAATTATACAACCCAACTTGGAGTGAGTTGTCTTCATGTGTTCTTCCTTCGTTGCTGCAGAATAACGAATCTCATACTTCATCTATGCATTGCATACGGTTCTGCCAAGTGCGCATGTCCCCTTCTCGGTTGAGACTTTTCCTTTGTCTCAGATTGATGTGACCTCCCTTTCGCAACCTAGATTTGTTTGTTCTAACCACTGCCTTCAAGAAACACTTGTGTTGACTTGTTCTTCATTTTTGCCTCCCCAAGGTAGCCCAAGTTAGCCTCAAGGGTCTACTTGGTTCCTTGGGAGCAGTTAGCCCCTCCTTCTTGGTCGCTAAGTCAGAACTCCCCAGTTGCGGTTATGAAAGATGTCTCCTTCCAACCTTGGACAAATTACCAAATGCCTAGCTCACTTGGTTATATAGGCAGGCGCCCTTGCCAAACGACACACCCCTTCCAATCAACGCGCCCCTTTGTTCGTAAGTCGACGTGCACTTTCGGTCAACTGACTCATTTCCTTTCGTTAACTTGGGCTCCCATGTCGAGTTTGTGTCCACTCTTGGTCTGTTTCTTGGCAAGTGTCCGTTCATCGTTTCCTTGGTTCACTTCCCTTGGCACAACGCGTGCCCAAGGCGTTCGAGCTCCCCAAGTCAAGTCACGTGTTTGTTCCGCTGGGCACGCATGCCTTCGATGCACCCATCATCACCAATCGTTTGTTTCTTCGGTGGGGCACCCACCCAACTGGCTCTTTGATCAAGTCAGCACTTAACCTCTGTCACAAGTCATCTTCGGTGAAAACGTCTTCGGTACGGTGCGCGCCCAAAGATCTCGTCTTTGCCATATATTTCCTTCGTCAAGTGAACCGAGTGCTCCCTTTCCCAATTCGTCCGTCTAAGGCTTCGGTGGAGGAGCGTGTGTGCTCATGACAACTCTAGAGGTCTTACACCCTCCCCCACTCAAAGTCATTGTCATCCCGACAATTCCAGCATACTTCATCTACTACAATCATCGATGACCTTCGTCCGTTGCTCTGTTGTGATCACAAGCTCTGTCGCAGCCTCAACTAGAACATAAAAATGTCTAATTCTTGAACCTTTGTGACTTCTGTTGCACCCATACTTCAACCATTCCTCTCATGCATTTGTACATTGCGCACCCCAATTCCTGCACTGGTTGGGTAGCTAGTCCAATTGTCACGCACAAGTCCTGAGATGTACGTCCCCATGTCGAAACCGTCACGCACAAGTCATGAGATGTACTACCACATGTCGAAACTTAGTCATTTATGTTTGCATCATTATCACCTTGTCCAACCTAGAAACATGAGAGCTAGATCACTCTTGCTCCTTCGCTGCTATCTTCGTTTAACTTCGTTCAGAAACTCCTTCGCAACAACCAAGTGTTGCACAAACTAATCGTTGTGCTTGAAGTTTGACCCCTTCGCCATGTTGTTGTGCACTAGCTCATCCAACTCTCAGATTGATTGGATGATCGATCCAACCATATGATCACTTGCACGATGGCCCAACTCCATGTCGAATCAATCTCCTCTCATCCGCATCTTGACTCTTCTATGCAAAACTTGCCAAGGAAAACTTCATTGCCCCATTATGTTGCGATGTCACTCCAAAACGAAGTATTCCTTCATTTTTGTTGTGAACATCGTTGTCACTTCCTATTATCGTTGCACCCAACTCATCTCATATCCAAGCTATTTGAAACTTCAAGGCAATAACCGTTGTCACACATGCGACCAACCGGATTCACTCTCTTTACTCATCCCACAAACTGTAGGATCCTCGATTCTGCCACATCGTTGTTGTAACTGCGCCCTCCATGGCACCATGGTTCGCTTTGATAAGTATGCTCAATTCAAGTATGAGTCTGGCTTCATTGGTCAACCTCCCATCTTCTTCATCACTTGTCCACGAAACATCTAAGTGCACAATCACCTCCACACTACTTTATCATATGTGCTTCGTTTCATCCTACTTGTGCGATCCTCTGATCTGTAAGCCCATAACCGTGTTCACAATTTTTCCAATGTATTGTTCAAACGGTTCCAAGTGGAATAAGTGAACCAAAGAATTCCATGCCAAAACATGTCCGAGCCAATTCTTCCGTCAATTCCAACCAATGATCCATGGATCTCTAAGTCATACCAACATCATCTGCAAGCATCCTGAGAATGCCCTGCCTCTCCCATGTCCCATACCATGAGTAGGAGCACATCACTCAATCCACTCAGTGTGCGATATGACCCATCTCGGTTTTCTATCAATAGTTCCCTTAGTCAACTCCTTGTTGCCTTCGTTCATCTCTTGGAACGAATCATCTTGCCTCTGCCAAGACACTTCATCGTTTGGATCTCTACTGTGAAGGTTAAGTCACCTCACGACTCAACCAATATGTCTAAGTCACTCATGCACCAAAGTACCTCATCCAACTCTTCAAATGAAATGCACGTCTCATTGCCTTCTTCGTTACAGCGAGCCCTTCAACACACTTCACAAGAAAACGCAACAACAATCCAACTCGTCCCCTTCTCTTCCACCAAATTTTCATAAGTCCCCCTTCCGGAACTCGCCCAAGTAGGTCGCCCCAAGTCCTTGTTTGCATCTACCCTTTTCTGAGCGCTCTGAACTGTTCGTGACTCCAACAAAGTTTGCAACACTTGGGCCTCTCCCAAGTCTACGGTGGAAACAAGTTTCCCTTTTCTTCGGTCAAGTCTTCTTGTCTCCCTTCAATGAACCCAACGCAACAACTCAGAGTTGCAAAGAACTTTGGAACAATCAAACCTGTTCACGACTTCTTTGGCATCTACATGGTTCAATTCTTCCTATTGTCACAAGTATGCATCTGAAAAACTATGATGTTTGAAATCCTTCGAAGTCACTTCTTCATGGCTCCCAACCGAACCCAACTTCCATTTCTTCGTCTATTATTTTCGAAAGCTACAACCATCTGCAACCCAACTAACCCAACTTCGTTGGTAGTGCACGACACGAAGTTGGCATGGTGGAAATTGTGCTCAACTGTGATCTGAACCATGCATTCAACTGAACCTTCCTTCTCCATATGTTATCTTTGTGCCCTGCAATGTCTTCACACCAGGACACCATGCAAAGATTCAATAATAAACGACACAAAGTTGTCACAATGGAAATTGTGCTCAGCTGTCTGCCTTGTGACCTAAACTTCATTATGCCATCCCAAGTCATGATGGTGACCCAATGCATCGATTGCTCAATAAAATGAACTCAAACTTCCCTTTACTCGGTTGCTTGAGTCATGCACTCTATCTTCCTCTGATACCATCTGTCATGGACCTGACGAGCCTAGATCGGGTGGCAAAATCACCCGACGCTCTCAGTCATGGTGTGGCACCAACGTCTTTCGTTCGGTGGAAAAACCAAACTGAATTACTTAACCTGGACTATGCCTTTGTTATACTGACCATTTTGTCACACCTAGCCAAGTGTCGCATCTCACTTTGTTAAGTGTCGCAATTGCGATATCTCACCCCATAAGTGTCGCAATTGCAATGAGGTATTTTACTAAGTATCGTGGCCTAAATGTCGTACTCCTCTAGGTATTACGACCTTGATATCATGTAAAATGACATGTCATGATCCCTAATCAAGTTGGAGAAGAGAAACCATCATTTGGAGGTCAAAAACCCACCTTTTACCTTGCTTTTTTGGCCATTTTTTACCATGGACGCCCCATGTCCATGTTAAGAGGAGAGTCCCCCCTCCTTTCTCAGTTATAGAGGACCGTCCAATGCGCTTTGTCTGCCACTCTAGGGGAGCGTCCCTGCAATTAGGGAAGTTTCCATGAATCTAGGGAAAATATTTCGAGAAGGATTTGGGTTGTTTTCCTTGTTTCACCTTGGATATGGTTCGACCATCTTCTATCCTATGTTGAGGAAGGTCCATAACCATGAGGATAAAACCAAATATCAACCTTAAGCACCTAATCCTCAACTATATTCCCCAATTACCCTGGTGGTTAAGCTTCCCTAGTCCTATATAAACATGGCCATTCCTGGTAAAATAGGATGATGGAAATCAAGATATCAAACTTTTGATCTTGAGGAGAATGCCAAGGGAATGAAGCTTTAGCTCTCAAGAGAGAAGATTCAAGAGTGTTTTCAAGGGATGGAGGAAAGAATACCTAGAGGATTGATGCTAGCATCCATATGTAAGTTTTTTGTTATGATGAATAAACTTGGCTTGTTCCTTTCAATTGTTTTTTGTGCATTTGTCTAATGCTTATGTCAAATCAAGCATAGATAGATTAGCCTTTTCCTAACAAGATCTAGTAGAAGTAGAGTTGTTTGTCTCCTATTCTTGCACATTCCTTTGATCATCGAAGCTTGGAGCAACGAGGACGAAAGTCAGACTTAAGGTTAGTCTAAATCTCTCCTTCTATCTATAGGATTAAAGGATTAATCTAAAAGAAAGTCAGTCAATATTTGTTTTGAGTTTGTCTTAGATTATGATTTTGGTCTAAGGAGAATTCAACCTGTATGTAGGGTGAATTTATCACTACAACCTTCACTTAAGTTTTGTTCATTCCTTAGTTATGTCTGTGTTTTTATTATACTTAGAATTATTTTAAAAATAAAGAAACACCATTCATACATGAACAACCGAAACATATGTGTGGGCGACCAAATCGGCCTAATACCCAAAGGATTCTTTACACAACGAAACAACAATGTGTTGAGCTATAACTCGTTCCACACAAATAAAGATTACATAAAGGAGCTTCCGCTCATTACAAGAACCTGTTGCGAAAAATGTACAACCTAACTTCAGTGAGCTGTCTTCATGTGCTCTTCCTTCATTGTTGCATAATAACGAATCTCACACTTCATCTCTACATTTCCTACGGTTCCACCATGTGCACATATCCCCTTCTCAGTTCATACTTTTCCTTTGTCTCAAATTCGTGCAACCTCCCTTTCACAACCTTAGTTTGTTTGTTCTAACAACTCCCTTCAAGAAACACTTCCATAGACCTGATCTTTAGTTTTTCCTCCCCAAGGTAGCCCAAGTTACCCTCAAGGGTCTACTTGGCTCCTTGGGGAGCAATTAGCCCCTCCTTCTTGATCGCTACCTTAGAACTCCCCAACTGTGGTTATGAAAGATGTCTCCTCCCAACCTTGGACGACTTTCCATATGACTAGCTCGCTTGGTTATATAGGCGCACTCTTGCCAAGCGACGCACCTCTTCCAACCGGTGTGCCCCTTTGATCGCAATTCGACGCGTACTTTTGGTCATTTTTCCACTTTTGCAAGTCAGGCCAACTCGTCAAGGGGCACGCGCCCATGTCTAAGCATGTGCTCACCCCAACTGACTCATTTCCTTCCATTTACTTGGGCACCCATGCTGAGTCCATGCCCACTCTTGGTATATTTCTTGGCGAGCATTCGTTCATCGTTTCCTTTGTTCACTCCCCTTGGCACGACGTGCACACAAGGCGTCCGAGCTCCCCAAGTCAAGTCCCTTGTTCGGTATGTTGGGCGCGTATGCCTTCTATGCGCCCATCATCACCAACCGTTTGTTTCTTTGGTGGGGCGCCCACCCAATCGACTCTTTGGTCAAGTCACCACTCAACATCCATCGCAAGTCATCTTCAATGAAGACATCTTCGGTACGACACGCACCCAAAAATCCCGTCTTCACCATATTTTTCCTTCGTCAAGTGAACCGAGCGCTTCCTTGCCCAACTCGTCCATCTAAGGCTTCGGTGGAGGAGCGTGTGCGCTCATGCCAACTCTAGAGGTCCTACACCTCATCTTTCATAATCAAAGGTAATGAACGAAGGGTTCCTAACTTCCTTTTCATTTCAAATTGAAGGGTATATTTTCATTCGCCATAGTCTAAACATTCTACATTTTGGTCTTTTTACGGGGATATTTACTCGAAACCGAGCAATAAATTGTTGTATCTACAGTTTTGAATGGTTAATTATGTGTAATCTGAGTGCTCTAGGGGTTTTTCAACATGCTAAATCCATTTCTACATTAAAAAAATGCAATTTAAACAACAAAAAATTGTGATTTTGTGTAGATTTATGTCGTCAGATTCAAGCAAAAAGAGGAAAAATGTAGAACAATTAGACAACGTCATTTTCATCCAACCCTTTCATGATGAAAAGTTGCAAAATTATATATATATATATATATATATATATATATATATATATATATGAGTAAATTAAGTATACATTTCGAAAATAAAAATTATTCCAAATAAAATACTACCCTTCCAATTTTTACAATATTAAAAGTTAACAAACCACAAATAAACAAATTGTAAGTTCAATAAAAAATAATAATAATAATCATACTTTGTAATTTAAAATGCAACTTTCTTATGGGTTATATGTATATTATAAATAATAATAAAAATCATAAAGACCAAGTCATATTTCTTTTATTTAGAGGAGTTTCAAAATGTTTTAAATGAAAAAGTAAAATTTAGACACAATGTCACATTCAAACTTTTTTTGTGAACATCCATATAAGAGAGAATTTGTTCTATGTATCCATATGATAAATGAGCATTACAACTTACAACTTAGATTCATATATTGAGCATATCACAATCATGCTTGACCATGGAAGTCATGTTTTTTGTAGATCTCATTGGAAAATAAGAAATTGTCCTAAAATTTGAGGCCTTAGTTGAAAGGGAATAATTATATCAAAACACTATAAAAGCCATGAAGAGAACCTACTTGCTTTATAGGGATTTAGGAACACGCAAATCTAGCATGATTGCATCCACTGCTTATTATGTAGGCTATGATGTCTATAATTTGGAGATTCCTAAGGTCGATATAAACACAAAGTTAAAGGAATTTTCTCATCAAGACCACCAAGTATGTGGTTCTTATTGAGGACATTGATTGATCACTCTATTTCTCAAACCATGCAAAAACATGTGTGACAGAGTGGATGTTAGAGAATAATCCCTATGGATTAGATCTAAGGATAACATGAATTATTTTACCTTCTCCATATCTTACTTAAGAATCCCACCCAGGCATAAAAAATGTTGCTCCAAGCATTAAGGTTGTAAATGATACATCTCATTGTTCTTGGGCTTGCAATGAGCCAAAGGGAAAGAGATAGAAGGAGCATTCTCAAATATTTGACACTTAAAGTATTTTCATGCTTATGTCAATGTTTCTAGAAACAAAGATTGTAATATATAAAGATACATAAAATTGGGGAAAGGGGAATGATTAGAGGAATAAGGAATCAATGATGTAGAAAATTGAATGAATAGAATCACAATTCTCATTGTTATAATTCCAATTTTAGGTTTTGTGATGTTGACAAGGTCTATTTTTCATAGGCTCTTACATAAAATTAATAAGAATATACAATATATCATTAATATTAATGGATTTTTTTTTATCCCAAGAAAAATCATTAACATACTTTTGTGAGAAACAAAGAAAAATTGTGCACTATCTATATAATTGTCCTGAAAAAATCTCTGCAGGATCAGTGAATTGTTGAGAGATTTAAATTCAACTATCAATTATGTGTTTTTTTCTCTAAGTATCTACTACCATAACACGGATGTCATGAACTATATACTAAGTGGTCAAGAGGCCAACAAACGTTCTCAAATAATAATAAAATATTAGATACCAATGTTATAACCATGTTAGATGCTTTTAGAGAGATGAACTATGTGAGCATGAAAAAAGAAAGATGAACTCATTTTCTTGGGTTCAATTGATGTCTATTGTATTCTCTTCAAAATTGTCATTGAACCACATATTTTTAGTGAATCTTGGTAATAAGTTTCGAGTGTCATTGTAGTTTACACCCATAACCCATGACTAATTGTTTTGTTTTTTTGCAAAGCCAAGAGAAAGACAAAGAGAACAAAGGAAATGACATTATGGTGAGTATATATGAACACATTAAGTATGAAGATTAATGCCATGCCAATTATCATATTGACAAGGACAAAAAATGCACATAACACATGAATTCAAGTGGGGGTTAAAAACGATAAGGTGTCCAAGCTTCTCTTGGAAGCTTATATTAAGAGAAACTTAATATGTTGAATATGCCAATACGGTGATGGGATTATATAGACATGAAATTTGTGATGGATTTTATGTTGTGGAAGGGTACACCATATCGAGAAATAAATGAAAGCCAACAAGTATAGAAATGATTTTAGTCTTTAGATGCCAAAGGAAAGTAATGGGTGTTGAATCATTAATTTTTCTCATGATTCACATCCATCCTCATATAATATGAAAGGTGTAATGCTCACTCAACATCCAAGAGTTGGAAATGTGAATGATTGGTTGTTAAAAATGAGACCCTTCTTTTGAAAATTTATAAAATTTGTTTCCCTTCATAAATGACAAGTGATTTCAAAATTTTACATTTTTAAGGGTGTTTTTTTGCTTGGAAGGCCTGAGAAGGGTTCAATTTTGATTGTTGGTCATGATTACCACTTTATGGACGATATCGTGGATGCCATATTGATGATTTTGATGCCTTTGTCATGGTAGTTGCACCACACCACATGATGTGGTGGGGTTCATTGTTGACCAAGATAGGACTTGTATGCACCATATGCTTATTTGCTTCTTTGTTGGTCTTTTTCCATCTTTGGATGGAACATATTTCTCTTCCTTTCGGAGATTCACATCTTACAACTATCTTACACCTAAAACTATAAAACTATGGTTGAACCCTAGGTGGTTGTAATCATGGTCTAAAGCTTGGGTGTAGATAAATGTTATCAAATGGAGGTGCCACGTGGATGATCCTAGCACCATTCATCATTGTGGTGGTGCATCCTTGTCAAAGTTCCCCACTTGTGTATGAGGCTTTGTTAGATTGACCTCCCATTGATGTATTTTGAACTTGTTGCCACTCACCAAACTCTGATTCTACTTTAACATTATATTTCTCTCTCTAGATATTCTAGGAGATCAATTGTCATCATGGTGTAGAGTTACATGACAATGTGAGGGTGTGCGCTAAGTATTAACTAAAATACTTCACTTTTCAATATTTATTTGGAGAATGGGTATCTATAACTTTCTAGGCTTTTTTATTATGCAATATAATAATATAAAATATGTGAGAAACTACAATATATTTTAAAACTATCTACTAAAAGATAAGATGAAGGCTTATTGAGAAGCTCCTCTATCGAGATATTTAGAAAAGTTTAAGATCAAAATTTAACTATTACTTTATCTACTATATTTCCTTGAGGATATTGTCACCATCACTATGTCTAGTCAAGATAAAAGTGGCTTTTGCAAAAGCAACTACTAGTTAAATGTCGTCACAAAATAAAAACACATCTATTTTCTCCACACATGCATCCCATGATCGAATCTTTGTACTAGAGAATGAGGTCCACAATGTCATTAAAGTCATTGGACACTAATTGTACATTCTTTTTTTCTCTCATAGGTGAAATGTGAAGGATGGATGAGGACCCATTATCTATAAAAAAAATGTTATTGAATGAGGTCCACAACTTCATTAGAGTCATTGAACACTAATTGTACATTCGTGTTTTCTTTGATAGGTGAGAAGTGAAGGATGGATGAGGACCCATTATCCGTAAAAAAAAAATTATTGAATGAGTTTCGCAACTTCATTAAAGTCATTGGACACTAATTGTACATTCTTGTTTTCTCTAAGTTCATTTTCCTTTGGGTCTAATCTCTCGTAATCAAGTGCATGGCGTGTAGAGGGAATCCCACAAAACTCTATAGTGAAGGCTCCCACTAAGTGGTAGGATGCACCGCCCTCCCATTGTTGTATTTTGAAAATTGTCACTCACCAAATTGCTATTTTACTTAGAGCATTATATTTGTTCTTTTAAATATTATTGTAAATTGAATTGATATTTTATAGAGTAAGATGAGGATGTAAGGTAAGCATTAACCTAAGTAACAAGATGGGTGCCAGTGCATATTCCATTGGTTGAATATGAATACTTTAGGATATGTGTACACATGTCAAAAACGTGTGCCCTAGCCATGTCCTACCTATTTGACTATAAAAATTAGTTTTTAATCTTTTTTTAGATCTAGGGGAATTCGTAATTGGTCTAGATTATCTCATGTTGAAATTCGACTGGTTGTCACTATAAACCTTAGGCTAGTGCCAACAACTCGCAAGTCGACGTCTAGCAAGAAACTTATGACTTAGCAAGGACCGTCTGGAGACACACCTGCGAGGGGGGTCCCACTCAAGGGGGTGCCTATCCTTCTAGCCTTATCACATTAGGCCAACAACAAAAAATAGTTTTCACTACTATTTTCTCATTTTCAATTATATGGAAAGAGCTCTTATGGTCTCTCTCATTGTGGAGGTGAAGGGTACAATCGAGATTTGAAGGGATTCCAAGTGTTATATATATATATATATATATATATATATATATATATATATATATTTAAATGGATCTTTATGTCTATATTTCATTTTTTGTATTTGTAATTTGCTAAGTAATGGGACACAACTCCCACAAGTGTTATGTTTGTATCACACATGTCAGACACAAACACGCTATAACACATGTATGACACGTCTTTTAGGACATGTGTGCCCAAGCTACCTGTTTGACCATAAAATAGATTTTACTATCATTTTCTCACTTTTAGTTGTATGGAAAGAATTCTTATGATCTCTCATTTTGTAGGATAAAAATAAAATCACGATTTAAAGAAATCCCAAATGTTTTATAAATATAAATATTCTTTTTATTTATTTTTTAATTGAATTTTTTATATCTATAATTCATTTTTTTATTCATAATTTGTAATATTTTTAATAAATATATATTTTAATATATATAACATATCCTCTATGTCAGGGTCGACGTGTCCCCTATCTTCATATCATATCACATATATATAATCTCCTTTGTATTTCCATGATCCTCCATGTCCCATGGTGTCATGTCATTGAGTTCTTAATTAAAACATTCAACTTTTCAACATTCTTTCTTTAAATGAGAAAGTGCAACTTTTTTTTTTTTTTTTTTCCAGGTAAAAAATTCACTCGAATTTATATTAGATATAAACTCATTTACATGCAAAGGTAAAAATACAGCTGAAGCGAGTCAGAGACCCTTCAGTCAAAACTTTTTTTAAAAAGTTGTCCATACAAAACATAACTGTCTCCCCTGTCGATGAAATTATACAGTCAAATAAAACATCACAAAGTACTGAGCCGATCAACAAGCTGGAGGATGGCGAATCGAAATCAGTTGATAAATTCGGAGCCAAGAGCCTTCCATCAATGACTCACATAACAGTGGGATCATTGACATCGAAA
>ML784501.1:128337-145743 GCA_009831015.1 Picea engelmannii
TGGAATTATGACTCAGACCCAAAGAATGCATCAAATATGATAAGCAGTCATTTCCTTTTGATGAATATCTATCTAAGGGAGAGAGAAAGTTCTTTCACTAATCAAGCACAAATAATGAATGCCCTCAAACGATTTTTTTTCTCAATCAAATCCTGATGTAATGCAAAAACTTTTAAATGCCTTCTAATATGCACAATCAATCAAACATATGCTTTTTTATTTTTTGCGTATGAATGATGATCAATACAACACAATGCTTGTCTTTACTAATTATCTTCTTGGTATATATGGAAACCAAACTAGCACAAGCAAAAGTCACACAAACAATACACCCTTTCATAGCAATCAAAACGAAAAAGCGAAAGAAAGAGAAACAATCAAAGAGAAAAGCAAAACTTTACACCCAAAGGAAAAAAATTGAAGAGCAATGACCTTGACTGAAATCAAGATAAAAAGGTCTGTAGGCCTTTGATGAACTTCACCAGGGTTTTTACTCAGCTGATGAGGAGAGAAGAACAATGTATGGGTTTCAAATTTCACTCAACAGGAAAAACTCAATGAAAATAGTGAAGAAGGCTACAAGATCCAATGAACAAGGTGTTTATTCTTCAAAAGATAGATGTCAAGGCTGAAAGGGAAGAAAATGTTGACTCACTAGATCACTCAACAAAAGAGACATAGAGGCAAACCCTGAAAAAGGAAGATCTAGAGGGTTTCCTGGCTAGAAAGAGCTGGTGCTCTGTTGCCAAAGGCAAAGAGCGTTATAGCGCTCTGTGTATAGGTATGGGGGAGCGCTGGCGCTCTGTTAACACTAGGACAGGGGCGCCAGGGTCTAAAAACCCCAGAAATGTCAAAAAATTCCAAAAATTAGGATTCAAACTCGACAAGTATGCTGAGTGTGATAAAGTAAGGAGCCAATAAGCTAATGAAACTAATCAAAAGAGGAGTAAACCAGGTCTGAAACAACCAAGGGATAGAACAAGGTCAATGAGGAGAAAAATCCAAACAAGAGGTTTCGATTTGAGGCTATCTCCCCAGCGGAGTCGCCAGTTTCTGTTGTAGGAAAATCTCCCTGCGGACAGGTAGATCACCTCTAGAGCTTGACCTTAACCCTAGACAGAAAAATGCTTATCATGGACACTGACTTCCTTTCAAATCTATCTAAACTAACACATGAGAAGGAAGGATGACTGAAGTACCTTTTTATCGACATTTGTCCCTGCACGCTCCGAGTTGCGCTCCAATCCTTTGCTCCTCGCTGAGTTCTGTGGACAAAGCAAGATATGACCACTTACTACTCTATTGATGTTAGCTTGAAAACAGATCTATCAACTAGTGATAAGTTCATGTGACATTAGACACAAACTAGAAATAAACATGCTAAGCGTGTCATATTGATGAAAATAACGACAACAGTACTTACAATCGTAGATGCGAATGTGACAGCTTCGTCAAGTCCTCTTCGTCTAACCCTTGCCTGAAAGTTCCACAATCTGGATAACAACAGCTTCACTGATTACTCTCCTTTGGCTGACTGTGTGTTCCTTATGAGATCATAAGTTTCATGCTGATAATTATTCCCCCTTTTCCACCATCATAGAGCCTGTTTATATAGGTTAAGAGGAGCTTAACCTCTTGAGTTATGTTTAGAACAAGTTGGGAATCTTCTCCTTAGATCAGGGATCTCTTGATGAAA
The DNA here is from genome assembly GCA_009831015.1 of Picea engelmannii. Classification (NCBI taxonomy): domain Eukaryota; kingdom Viridiplantae; phylum Streptophyta; class Pinopsida; order Pinales; family Pinaceae; genus Picea; species Picea engelmannii. The sequence continues at coordinate 130,034 of ML784501.1, forward strand.
CCAAGAATTCGAGCACAACTGCCTCCTAATCTCGAATGATCCTCCCCTTATTCTCCTCAATGGGCCAACTACTGCCTCAGATTAGGCAGCGCTCCCTTAGAAGGGGCATCAGAGCGCTGTAGCGCTCCTTGGTAAGCCTTGGGGTAGCGCCAATGCCCTCAAGATGAGCAACGCTCCTTCAAAGGGGGCTGGGGAGTGTTATAACGCTCCCTGAAGCATTATAGGGGAGCGCCAGCACTTTTAGAGCTGAAGTAGGAGAGCGCTCCCCCTCAAAACCTTTGTTTCAGGGTTGCTTTCAGGTGTCAAGAGTTATTTGACTTCAGTAAACCAGTTCTCCTCCTTCAAATCAATCATGTGAGATGTTATAAGTGCTTTCTTAGTGTCGTTGACATGGCAGCATGTCTGAACATCTTTTGCGACACTTGTGACCAACTTACGACACTTGCGAAAGTTGATGCGACACTTACGACAATTGAGAGGGACAATGCGACACTTATCCAGCTGAGCAATTTTGACGTGTAACAACTTCAATTTATTATTTACCTTTTGAAATCTCTTAAACCACTTTGACTACTTTGACCTTTTGGGGCTTCTAGATGACATATGAGGGTCCTCCAACTTCGTAAGGCGATAACTCTCAAACCGTGAGGAGTTATGTGGCGTTCCACATACCACCAGAAATGGAATGACATGTACTATCCATATAGAATAGTATTACCTAAAAATATATCAAAACTCATACTGTTATCCATCAAACAAACTTGGGTCCATTACCCAAACCTGGGTTCTCCAACTTCTCATGGCCATAACTCTCTAACCGTGAGGAGTTATGTGACGTTCCACATACCACCGGAAATGGCATAAAAAGAACTACCCATATAGGATAGTTTCACTGAAAAATTCACTGACCTTCATCTCATTATTCCACAAATAAGCATGGGTTCTCTAACCATACTTCTAGGATAACTCAATCTGCAAAGCGTCTTCCCGTGAGGGATTTCACCATAAGGGGACCACTTTGGAGTTCATCCATTTGTACTTATTATCAACCATGAAAAGACAATAATGAGCCATCTTTACATCAAACAAACTTGGGTCCATTACCCAAACCTTTGTGCTACTGGAATTCGCTATCGTACTTTCTCCAAGGGTTGACATCAATCACTAAGGGTTGACATCAATCTACAATATCACTATCCAATATTTGATATCAATGACAACCAACAATCCATACCAACTATCCATCAACCTAAGCCAACTGTCTGACATCATGCACCCTAATAATATGGATTTTATTTTTAGTCACTGTAAAGAGGAATGAACAAAGGAGTTAGAAACAAATAAGAAAAAGGATATGAAAATGGAGTTCAAAATATTTCACATATAGAAGATATATACATTGTGTAGCTCTATAGGAATGGGAATAAAAAACATAAACAAGAACAATATGAAAAACTTATTTAAGACGATTTCATCTATAGAGGATATATACATTGTCTATCTCCATTAGAATCGAAAACGGAAATAGAAACAAGAACAACATGAAAAAGTCGGTTCAAAACATTTCACATATTGGAAATAGAAACAAGAACAACATGAAAAAGTGAGTTCAAAACATTTTGGATATAAAAGATATATATAGGGTCTATCTCTAAGTTATTGAGATACAAATATATACAATGATATAATCTTAAGTAATGATTCCAACCCTAATCCTCTATGACTAGATAATGACCTTTCTTTAGCTAACATATACAAAAGAAACTCCAAATACTTGGTTTAGAATTTGTTTAGGTCCAAACTCATTAAGCTATGCAGTTCTCAAGATCTAATAATTTGTAATGGTCTAATGAAGTGGTTGAAATCTAACCCGATGACTTGTATTCATGGGCATGGAAACAATGTCGTAGATTATTTGATATCTGATATCCCCATTTATAACCAAATAGTAAATTTTGACATCTTCAACGACCACGAGCTTGACTCAAATCATAGACCTATAACCCTAACTCTCAACTTCGTCACGCACAAAATCCCCATAGAAGATAATTTTGGTAACCAAAAGCACTTGATCTTCGACAAAAATAAAGTTGTTATTTTTCTAAAGGATTTAAATAATGAATTAAATCTCCTATCAATGATCCGAGATCTTTTCATCAAGTGACTTATAAAGAATTGCATTAAATGAGCATAAATTAAAGTGCACCATTAAAGAAGGAAAAACTCAATAATGAAGAGACATAAGGATCAAATATGAACACAAAGAACTTAACAATGGAGTTCATCCCTGGTGGACTACGTCTCCAGGTCCTGCTCTCAAATGGGTAGGCTCTTTCATTAACTCAGTAAAAGAATTTGGAAAAATACATAAGTATACTTTATTCTGAAATCCAGCTGCATAAATAATGCTCAGATCAGGAAACATATAGCACCACTGAATTCGTGGCGTCGAATTACCCAAAAATGACTGTCTCTACACCTCGATATGACTCTGGCACTGCCATGCCCAAGAAGAAATTTGTCTCGGTTTTTGTGCCCCTCTGCAACCTGCAATTAATGACTGTGCTGCATTGAAATGCGTGCCCACGGTCATACCAAACGCGTGCCTCCTCCTTCAGGGCTTGGTGAACTCAACACTTAAGTAAATTACATGACGATTATTACAAAGCATGGCCCGTTGGCCCATTGGTTTGGGCATGAATGTTAACGCATAATATGGGGAGGAGGTCCAGAATCCCAATGATTAGAACGTGTCTAGATTTGGCGGACCCTCCAATCTTTATTTTTTTTTCAAAATTTGGTTACAGGCTATCATTGTGCGCCACATGGAAGCTCCTGATTGGGCCACGTGGTAGCCTCCCATTCAGCCACGCCATCCTCTACCATATCAACACCACGTCATCATGCCATGTCACTGTGCCACATCATCATGCCACGTCACCATACATATCATACGGATTGCCATGTGGCACAATTCTATTAGTCCATGGATCGGTCTGAAAGTGCCAAAATTGGGTGACACGTGGCAGCCTCTGGTGCTGTGATGTCACCATGCTATCATCAACATGACACGTGTCACCTTCTTGTCCTGCCACATGTGTTGTATGAATGCTAACGTCAGAAGTACAGATGTTGACTCATCCCCTGTTGTCTGGTCTAGGTTGACCAAACTTTGACCATGAATATATTTCAATCTGTAACTCCGTTTAACAAGCCATTTGCACCATTAGAAAGCTTGTGACACGCTCTTCACGATAATATCATTTTAACTTATTTTTGGGAACTTTTAATTTTTTCCCTTTCTTTGTCTGCTGAGGCCATTCTAAGTGTCCTAAGTTGCCTCTACGAGTTCTAAGTTATTATTACCCTTCTCTGGATCCTTTTTGGATCACATATTCCCACTAAGATATTTTTGGACCACCAAAATCTTTCATCAATAAACATGTAAGTGAGGGAAGAGTCCCCTCACTTTGTCCTTCTCAATCCACTTTGCCTTGCTTAGATGTGTGCCCTTTAAGCCTACTCGAAGATAACCAACATCACCCCTGCGTGAAGTCCTCGTCCTTCTATCCAGGATGATATCTTCCTGTAAATCATCCAAGTAATCAAGTGCAAACTCATCAACTGAAGGTATTGAAACTTACTCATCCCGATCCATGATCATGGGAGGCTCAAAAAGTTTGAAGTTCTCTTCGTTCACAACTGAGTAAATCTACATATAAGGTGGAAGATCCATACAAAAATTATTGGTACCACTTTTCTCCAAGATAGTGAAGGGTCCATAACAAATGGGCTTGAGTTTCTTGCCTTCACCCTTCAATCTCTCCTTGCTGATGTGAAGCCATACTCAGTCTCCAACCTAGAACTAATGATCAACCCTATGCTTTTCATGTCGAGCTTTATACTATGATTGACTTTTCTCCAACTAGTCCCTAACTTCTTGGTGCACATGTTGGATCCTCTGGATTAACTTGTGGGATCTGTCCTTTGTTTGTTCTTCATTCACATCTACATCTCTCCCATACATCAAGTCCAAAGGAACCTTGGGTAGGTACCCAAAACATGTCTCAAAAGGTGATCTCTGAGTGGAGGAATGTAAAGCTCGATTGTAAGCATGATGTACATAGGGTATCTGTTCATCCCATAACTTGGGATGCTTGTTGCAGTAGCCTCTAAGCAAAAGTACCATTGTTCTGTTTACCACCTCTGTCTGTCTGTCAGTCTGTGGATGGAAAGAAATGCTCCTCTTCAATTTGGTGTCCATCATTCTCCACAAGCTAGTCCAAAAGTCCCCAAGGAATCGAGTATCTCGATCCAAGACAATGGATGTGGGTAACCCAAAGTGAACCCGAACATATTGAAAGAAGAGATTAGCAGTCTGCTCAGAAATGATATGCTTTTTACATGGCATCAAGATACACATCTTGTTGAACTTATCCACTACAACATACAAATAGTCATGACCCCCTTTGGTCATTGGTAAACCCCCTACAAAATCCATGGAGACACTTTCCCATGGATGGGATGGAACATGAAGTGGTGAGTATAGCCCCAGTTTTCGATTAGTGGGCTTACAAGTAGAACACATCACACACCCCTTTACATATTTAATTACAATTGCTTTCATTTGAGGCCAGTAACAAAACCTCTGCAATTGAGCCATAGTTTTTCCTACCCCAAAATGCCCACACACAAGAGAAGTGTGAGCTTCCCGTATTATATGGACTCATTCACATGTAGGAATACATAGCTTTCCAAGATGGTAGAGTAGTTTTCCCTGCAGACAATAGTTATCTACCTGTGCACCATGGGTTAGCTTCTCATATACTTCTTTAAAATCTTCATCAATGACATATTTCTCTACATAACTATCATGAGATAAATAAGAATTCTTCAAAATAATAGAAGCAGCAATAGGAGGTCTAGAAAGCATATCAACTACCTTGTTACTTGTACACTTTTTGTACTTGATTACCAAATGAAATTGTTGTAGAAAACCCATCCATCTGTAGTGTCGAGATTGTTGCGGATTGGTCTATGCTTGAAGATACTATAAGGGTTAGTGATCTGTATGTATGATTGTTTCCTTCCCTAATAGGTCGTGCTTCCATTTATTTACATTTTGGACTAATGCATACAACTCTTTATCATATGTAGGATAGTTAACAACAACTTGTTTAAAAGTTTCAGAGTGGTAACAAATAGGCTTACAATATTGCATCAATACTACACCCATAGCGTATACGCTGGCATCTGTCTCGATCTCAAAAGGATGTTGAAGATTCGACACTGCTAATACTGGTGCGGCACTGATCTTCTCCTTCAAAGTGTCAAAAGATTTTTGTTGCTTTCCTTCCCACTGAAAAGTGTTCTTCACACTAGTTAAAGCATGCAAAGGATATGCTATAAGGGAGAAGTTTGAAATGAACCTCCTCCAATACTAGACTGCACCTAAGAAGCTTTGGACCTCGGTTACACTTTTTGGCTCATGCCAATTTACAAATACATCAAATTTGGAAGGATAAATTTTTAATTGTCCTCCTCCTACAATATGACCTAAGTACACAAGTGCAGTCTTGCCACATTCACATTTAGACAGTTTTACATACAACTTTTCCCTTTGCAAAGTATCCAATGCTTGCTTTACATGCCTCACATGTTCATCCCAAGTCCTGCTAAAAATAATAATGTCATCTAAATAAACAATCACAAAGTCATCTAGGAAAGGCCTGAATACATCATTCATCACATGCATGAAATTTGTCGGAGCATTACAAATCCTAAACGACATAAATAACCACTCAAACAATCATTGCTTGGTTTTAAAGGCAATATTCCATGCATCATGTTTTGTAACCCTGATTTGATGGTATCCACTGCACAAATCCAACTTAGTGAAATAAACAACATTCTTTAACTGATCAAGTAAATCATCTATACGAGGAAGAGGGTATCGATTTTTCACCATGATTTTATTTAAGGCCTGATAATCGACACACATTCACCATGTGACATGTTTTTTTGGAACCATCACGATCAGAGAACCACAAGGAGATGAATTGGGCCTGATGACCCCTTGATCCAATAAGCATTGTACCTGCTTCTTGATCTCTGTCATCTCCATAACTAAGTACATTCCCACATTAGGAAGAGGAGAATCCTATTGAAGATGTATCTCATGTCGGATTTCCCTCTTAGGAGGTAACCCATCTAGTTCCTGAAAAATATCATCATACTTAGAAACAATATCAATTAATTCATTTTTATGAGAAATATCACATCCTTGGAAAGCGTCGGATGTCTCGACATCTTTCTCTCTTACGACCATGAGTACATATATCTTATTAGTGTTTATGTGTCTTTTCATTTTCCTTGCACTAACAAGTGTTGTGTTTACCCTCATGTTGTGAGCTCTAACAATATATTCCACTCTCCCCTTAGTAAGGTGGTATTTGTTCTCATGACGAAAGAATATTGCTTTTCTATCATAAATATAAGGGCTTCCCAACACTATGCCACATATATCAAGTGGTACAACATCCAAATCCACTTCATCATTCAACTTTGATGCAATAGCTAATCTGACCCTACATTTTTTGGTGACATTAAGTTTTGCTTTATCACATTCCCAAACAAGAGGATACGGCTTCAGATGTGGTTTCGTTTCAAGACCCATCTTCTTGACAAGTGCTTCAGATATTAAGTTTATTTGGGAACCCATATCAAATAATGTATCTATCTTAGTGTGTTTAGATACAAATCTTATGTGAAATAATTCATTCCTCTTTCGTTCATGATCATGAGATTCATTATCGGAACTTGAACTAGCATGAAGGGAATATTTACCTTGTACTCCAACCACTGTGATCTGTCCTTCATATCCTGAATCGGAACCAAGATCTTGTTGCACTGAAGCAATGGTTTTTGTCTTCCCCTTTCCACTAAACTATTTCGATTTTTTCTCTGGATGCAGTTTCCAACAGTGTTCATCATCGTGATCGCTTTTCTTGCAATGAGTGCAAGATGGCTTTCCTCCTTCTCTCATCACTGTGGCTGTCTTCTTGTCCTTCCTTTTAAGCTTCTTGAAAGTTTTATGTGGGATATTGGAAGGTTTCTTCATGGGATCTTCTTGAACATGCTTTCCCATGTTCTCAAGGTGAGTGGCTTGCACACAAACTTCGTCAAGACTAGTGGGGTTAAACAAGAGAAACGTATGATGAATATAACTGTAAAGTGCGCCAATATACTTCATTAAATTTTCATAAGAATCCAAAGGAATGTTTAATGCAAGAGATTTCTTCCTAAATTCATTTGTGAAACTTTGTACAGTTTGACCTTTACTTTGCCTTAAAGTTTTCCATTCCATCATTTCTTTATGTAAATACCCTTGTTATAACCCTATATTTCATAGTTTCACTTGGTGATTAGAATTTCTTCCTCTAGTCATATTTTATTGTAAACAATATTTTATTTTGCAAATGATTTACAAAAAGAAAAAAAAAAAAACCAAAGAAAAGAAAAAGAAAAAGAAAAGAAAAAGGATAAAAATAGAAAAATGAAAAGAAGGTAAAAAAAAAGAAGAGAGAAAATATAAAACCCCATGAAAAATAAATTTGGTTTGACTAATACTGTATAATCATGATCAAACCTTTTAAATTTATGTTGATAGGTTAGTGAATAAATTTGGTCAAACAGTTTAATCTTGGCCAAATTAGCTAGGTTAGAGTAATAATTAATCCAACAGTCTAAGCTGGATTAATAAGTTAGTTGTTTAGGTTAGGAGTTAGGTTAGTGATGTTTATTTCAATAAAAATTGAAAAGGGATTGTTAAAATACCCTTTATTTGAGTAAATTTTGATGTTTTTAACTTAGGAAATAAGACCTTGGTGAAAAAATGAGAAAGGGTGAGCTTAGCGCTACCCATTATATGATTTTATCATAATTTTTCTTATGGATAAGACTCTTTGTCGTGTTGCGACTAAAAGCCGCACAAGTTTCATCGGCGACATCTAGCAGCGCCCAGATCGACGACCCTCAATGCATTTCAGACCCCCCCCGACCTGTATGCCTTTAACGGTGGGGGGGGGGGTTCTGGAAAAGCAGTTTCCCCCGTGCTGGCCCCACCTAACATGTCACTCTCTTATCATTTTAGACCCCTCCCACTCAAATCCACTTACCACCTACCCACCCCTCTGGAATCCTTCCATACCACCTACGCAATACCGCCCACCTCACTTTTCCACTGTACCCCACTTTCACTTGTCACACGTCACACCCTACATACCCATTAGTCAATCAATGCCCTTCCTGTGACCGTTATTCGCGCCATCATCACCCCGTGCCATAATGGACACCTCCGTTGCACTATAAACCCTGTTTCTTCACCACTATGACACTATTTGCAGATCCATAGACTGTCGACACTGTGCCAAATCCATCTTTCAAGCTAACTGCCACCAAAGTTCACTGGAGATAGACGCAATCAACCTGGGTAATTATAGTCCTCCATTAATTCACCTCAGCACTCTGTTAGTCATGGACCCCAAAGCCAAATCTGTTTAGATGTCTGAGAATCCTATTCTTCCCCCTCCCTTCGACCTGGATCATATTCCCATGGCAGATAAGGATTACAAGATTACAGAGCCAAAGTGTGAATTCGACTTCTTCGAATTACACTTTTGGCTAAAGAATATCTTCCTGGATCAGAGCGATGAAATTGGACTCTGGGAGTCCAATTTTCGCCTATACATGTTCCCTCAGTCCTTCCACTTCTTGTAATTCATCCTGAAATGTCAAGCCCATTATCTTCTCGACCAAAGGGCCATTGTTTCCTCTTCTGGTAAAATCCTGTTCATTATTACGTCCGAATCTATTAATCAAATGATACAAATCCCAAAAATTGACCTTGCAATCCCATTTTCCATCAAGGACCTAAATGACATGTATCATAAGCTGTCATTCCCACAAAGAGCCCAGATTTTTGAAATCTTTCTGCCAGATGACGCTCAGTTTCCCAAGAAAACCCTCCCTATCCATCCTCCATTTTCTCTATTAGGGCCAACCATATTATTTCTATCCTCTATTACATGTTAGGATACTTTTTAGATGAATGGGTAGATGAACCTATCTTAGGTTTTCTGTCCATTTTTTCCACAGAAGAAAAATCCAAAATTCAATTTGATTTTAGTCAGTTTTTGGCTGATAACATACATGATCAATTTTTCAGGTTTTCAACAGAAGGAATGTTCAGATATTCCTCAGTGCTGGTGTATCTATTCTTGTTTTTTCAATAAGACATGTTTTCATGTGCTCTTCAAAAATTGGATCAATAAGGAAAACCATAGTCAATGACTTCATGGACCTCACTAGCGAGGAAAAATTCAATTGAATTCAGCTTCAAGTATTTCATTGACCAATTTTATCACCCAATGATTTGCATGCTGAGCAACATAACAGATCCAAGAATAAATGAATAAGTTCAGAGAATCCTTCACCTCTCTGATCTAGCTAAAACAGGAGATTGGTATCTGTACCAAAACCACACTGAAATAAGAGTGTATGGATGTGATTTGCCACCATACAGATTGCCAAAATATCTCCCTGTAAGGATGTTTGCATTGGAATACATTAGACAAATGGTGAACTCTAATGATATACATTTTGTTTCAGTCAAGAAGAAACAACAACTCAGAATCAAGACCCAAATTGGCTTTTTCATATTCAACAACAGAGCTATAGGAGAAGAGGCAGACAACCTCTTGAAACAAATGAGTTTCAGTCAGAGTTTCACACAGAATTATGACCCATTTGGTGTCATCTTAGAGCTCAGGGTCAGACAAAAGAGTAGCTAGAGGAAAAGGCTCAGGTGATGGACATTGACGTTCAAATATTTTTGAGTAAGATTGAAGTACTACATAAGAAAGGTATTCCTAGACTATTAGTGCTCAATGAAAAACTAATCACTCTGTCAGATTACAAATAGAAGATCAATGCAGTGGCAAAGGATAGTTCCAAGTTTGCAGGTATAAATGGAAGCATTACTGGTAAGGATTTTCTAGAGACATTATAGTTGGACCTGATTATCCAATATGAGATAAAACCTATTTTCATCACCAAACTCACTTTTTCCAAGTATACTGAAATGGATGAGATATACAAAAAGTTACTCAAGGTTTCCATCCATAGTAAAAAGAGATGGGAAGATCTATGTTCTTTACTTGAGTAAAGGTAGGTTTGAGGTTCGAGTCAGCATAGAGAAATCATCCAAGTCAAAGATATGAGTCACCAACTACTTCCACAAAATTAGCACCAAGGATCCGAATAGGATCCTCCATAATATCCTAGTCATTGATGACAGGATCTGATGTAAATAATTTTATAAATACTTCTTCTTTCAAAGTATTGAGGGTTGATTTTTTCACCTAGGAGCTATTGTGTAATCTTTTCAAAGGATCGACCAGTAATAAAACATGCTCATTCAATGGATTCTTGTGTCAGATTGTTGGTGATGTCTCTTTCTCTTTGTTGAATGTTTTCTTATTCTCTGTGATCATTTATGTATTTCAGATTCTAATAATTAAAAGTGTTCAACAACACAGGTATTCCAATAGAGGATGAACACCTTCAGTAACCACTCACATAACCAGATCAAAGATCAACACACCGATGTTTTCACGTGGTAAAACCCCTAAGGGGAAATATCCACGGCCCCAGCCAACGCGACCACTTGGATCAATTTATTAATGCAAAGAAAAAGATTATAGAGATATTTTACAATAGAGTTTCTCACAATTGATCATCAGCAAATGACCCTCCATGCTCTTTAAATATAGATCATGGACCAATCGGGTGTTAAGACACAGATAAATGGTCGTTAAGATCAAGGAGAGTATGAACCGTCCGATCACTCTATGTCGGAAACATATCGTGACTGTCGGATGTCCTAACTACAAATGCATACTAAAGAAACACACTAAGAAACAAACTTTTACCTAGCGACACATTAGACCAAGTAGTTCTTAACTAACTCATAAGTGTCTAAATATCCTAACATCCCCCCTTAAGAACAACTTGGGATAGGATTGAAAGATTTACAATGTTGACACAATAGGAGAAGGAAGGATGCATTAGAGCCTACCCCCCCTTAATGACAACTTTATGAACTCCTAACATAGATCGAAGTTTGGAAAAATTCGCTTCTGTAAGAGACTTTGTGAAAATGTCGGCAACTTGATCTTCTGTAGGGAAAAAGAGCACTTCAATAACTTGATCATGAATGAGCTTTCTGATTAAGTGCATGTGTAGCTCGATGTTCTTGCTGTGCTGATGTTGAAATGGGTCTTTGGCGAGCTTGATGGCACTCTAATTGTCACACCAAAGGCTGGTCGAATGATGCTGCTCGAATCCAAACTATGAAAGGATTTGTCGAAGCCACAAGGCTTCCTGACTTGCATTACCGTTGCTTGGTACTCTGCTTCTGTTGAAAAAATTAAAATAGCCTGTTGTTTCTTACAGGCCCAAGTGACAGGTCCTAAACGAAGGCTGAAAACATAACCTACAGTAGACTTCTGATCATCAGGGTCGCCAACCCAATTTGAATCAGTAAAACCAACCAATAAAAGAGTACCCCCTAAACTGTAATGTATCTCGAACTGAATTGTACCACAAACATAGCGAAGTATCCTTTTAGATGCTTTCCAATGGATTTCATGGGGTGTTTGCATATACCGGACAACAATACAAAGAACAAAGGAAAGATCAGGATGGGCATGAGTCAAGTATAAGAGGCTACCAACTAACTGATGGTACAGAGTGGCATCAACTTCAGGAGAAGTACAGGTGGAAGTAAGCTTGACTCCAGACTATAAGGGAGAAGGGGATGGTTTACAATCATCCATATGAAAGTGACGAAGAAGGTCACAAGCATACTTAGACTAGGAAAGAAAAAATCCTTCATTGGTTTGCAAAACGTGGAGGCCAAGGAAATAGTGCAAAAACCCTAAGTCTATCATTTCAAATTTCTTCTTAAGGTTGGTTTTCACATGGTTTAAAAGTTTTGAGTCACTACCAGTAAGGATAAGGTCATCGACATAAAGAAAAAGGATTATGGGATGGCTTCCTACTTTCTTGGTATAGACATTAGGATCAGAATGGCATCAAAGAAACCAGTGTCAATAAGAAAGCTATCCATTTTGGCATACCAAGCTCTGGGAGCTTGATTAAGACCATAAAGAGATTTCTTAAGGCGACATACAATGCTAGAGTCATTCTGGACATAGCCAGTAGGTTGTTCCATGCATATTTCTTCTTGCAAATCTCCATGCAAGAAGGCAGATTTAACATCCATCTGATGGACCTCCCATTTATGTGAGGTAGCGAGGGCAAGAACAAGGCGGATATAATTCATTTTGGCTATAGGGGAAAAGGTTTCATTATAGTCAATTCCTTCAACTTGGGAAAATCTTTTGGCAACTAACCAAGCCTTGTGTCTTTCAACACTTCCATCTGATGCATACTTAGTTCTGTAGATCCATTTACATTTGATAAGTTTTCTTCCTTTTGGAAGAGGTACAAGATCCCAAGTATCGTTTTCCATTAAAGAATGATACTCTTCATTCATTGTTGTATCCCAATCTGGATGACCTGAAGCTTCTGCAAATGTCTCTTGATCATGAGTCTCTGAAACTTGAGACAAAAGAGAAGAGTCTCGTTGGAACTATGAACGTGTTCGACGCTGATTTGAAGGATCACCGATAAGACCACCAACTGCTTCTCGTGTTGAACGGACCCATCTAGGAAGCGGTGGAACTGGTGCTAGTTTAGGTTCAAAGGACTTGTTGTTCATGAGTTTATACTTAAGGCTCAAAGTATAATGTCGGGCATCAGAAAATAAGGAAAGTTTTAATGTTTTCTTTTTCTTCCTCAGTTATGTGAGAAAAATCCCTTAAATTGAATTAACAATATAACATCTCAGAGGTCGTTTTTCGTGTCTGAGTTAAAATTAAAAGTATTGAATGAAATGGGAGAAAAACATAAATCTGTTAGACAAAGCAAGGCATCAATTACAAAAGAATCTTACTTTGTTACAGAAGAAGAAAATAGATCATATAACCTTAAATGAAGCATAAAATGTAGCAATCCAATTAAATCACAGGTCTTGTATTTACTAACATTAAAAACAGAGGAAAATTTGTTTGCTAACCGATAACTAAATGAAATGTAATCACAGTAGATGTTGTACTAAATTGCGATCAGACATTCATCAAGGCAATATATAAAAAGATGCTGAGATGTTGAAAGACAGATGAACACATAACTCAAACTGGACGAAATGTGGAATCTATGGTCTGCACTTGTATTAATTCTCAATGAGGAGAGTTTTCTCAATTACATCCGGAAAGAAGCAACCTTTCTTCATTCTTTTGAATATGTGTTTATACAAAAGATGCTAAACCCTAAGCGGTTGAAATTCTTGTTATTTCTAAAAAGAAACGGTTACAAAATGAAAAATTTGAAACGCTTAACTTAGTTCTCTTCTGTCTTTTTCTCATGCTAGCAAAGACATTTTCCTTTCTTATTTTCTAGCTCGGACACAGATAATATCTAATCACAACCTGTACAGATGATATGTACATGTTACCTCATTGATCCTTTGAGGTACTCCCTTTTCCTCACTCAATACATTCGACACACCTGCCTACAAATTGTGCTACTAGTCTGGAGGGTTCTGTCACGTCTTTTGCCTAAAAAATATACAACTTCTTTTCTAATTGTGGCAGTCTATCTTCCCTTATTTTATCTTCTAAAGTCATTGCCTATAACTGCAGATTAGGCTTCACCATCCATCTATCCATCTGAGTGATGTCGACCTGTTTTAGCTACGAAATTTCAACCTGAGCTTTTTCTAAGCTTGTTTTGATATCAAGCTGATGTTTTACTATGTCGATTTGTCCCAGTACTTTAGAAAGATCATATTTTCTAAGGCCTAAAGACTCCTTATTCAGTGAGTGAAAAGCCTCTTCATAAGCCTCTTTGATTTCCTTAGCCGTTCTTTTACTTTCGACTATGTTGGCTTCCCAGGTTTTCAATATTATGTCACCTTTGACATGCTCTGAAACAGACAACCTGGGAATTACAGACATTTTTTCTCCGGTCGATGATACAACCGCTTCTTGAAAAGTGGTCCTAGCTACAATAGCCTCTCTCTCTCTGAAACGAATGTCATCCAATGATTGGTTCACTACCTGAAAATGATTTTGAATGATTTTTGCCTTAGTAAAAAGGCTATGTTGTGCTATTTCCAGTTTCTTTCGCACTTCCAATGCCTGAGCTCGAAACACTGCTATATTCACAACCATGTTCTCAGTGGAACTGACTTTGGCCTGTAATTGTTTTACCAACTCATCCTGCTGGATGGATCGTCCTTCGCTTGCTTTCACATTCTTATGCATCTCGTCAAGACTGGACTTGAGCAATTGAATTTCTTGTCTATCACTAGCTCTATCCTATTCAAGACCTTTGTTGATTTCTCTTCTGACATTGTTTTCTACAGTGCTTATTTGATTTTGCAACTGACCTATTAGTAGCTCTTTCTGCTTCAATTGCTTTGCTAGATTTTTGACCGACCACCGATTGGCCGTAGTGGAGGCGCGTAATGAACCAACCATTTCCTTGGCGAGCTCTGAATCATCCAAGTTCTGTCCATCAAATATCATCCTTTGCATTTTGGTCACTACTCCTTCTTTATGCTGCGATTCTCTCCTGACTATGGCCTTCCTTTTCTTGTTAAATAAAAATTTCGAAGGATGCATCTCTTCAAGTGGGATCGGTGTAAGATCTCCTGCAAAAATAAATTTGGAACCAGGAGTTTTGAAACTTGACTGCATAGGGGTTAGTGCTGCAATAGGATTGCCTATCTCTATGAACTGCTTTCCTTCTGTTGTTTGTGAGGTATCAGTAGGGGTGAATGGTGATAAAGGAGGTACCATTTGTTTCTGTTTTAGAAGTGTTTTAGATTGAACCTTTGTCTTCGGCCCTAGATATCCCACCCATGAGGCTTCTAATTCTTTTGTAG
Organism: Picea engelmannii; assembly: GCA_009831015.1. Lineage (NCBI taxonomy): Eukaryota > Viridiplantae > Streptophyta > Pinopsida > Pinales > Pinaceae > Picea > Picea engelmannii. The sequence continues at coordinate 145,107 of ML784501.1, forward strand.
GCACTTCGAGATTCTTTGGAATTTCCTCGGTAGTTTGTTTACCATAAGACTCTGGTTCAAAACCTGGAGGTATGGATCCTTGCACGGGAGAGGTGGTTATCAATTCTCCCTGTAGTATCTTGGGAAAACTATTCCATCCGTGCCTTTGGAAAGTGAAGAAACGTGCCTGTTGGTCAGGGGATAACATCTGAACTCTGCCTCGTACCTCCTCATAAGATTTGATTCCCCTGAATATATCGTCATATGGGGAGTCTTCATGCATATATATTTTCATATTACATTGAGCTAGGTGATTCTCCACGATCTTGTATGGATCATGTATTTTGAATTCAATGTCGACCAATTTGACATCCTCTAAAGCTACCGCCTCTACTTTGGAATGGCCAAAATCCAACAAGGAAAACCTTCCAACCTGTAGAGGGAAAGCTGGCCAAAATTTCTTCTGAGCTGCTTTAAGCTCTTTGCCAATGCCTCCTGTTGCCGTCTGGTAAGACACTTCTCTGCACACCAGTATGTCGGTGATCCAGGTGGATATTGGTGGCCACCCACCTTTTCCGACTGGCTCAAAACAGTTTTCTGGCAATTTTGGCAATTTACTATTTTTAGCAGGTTTTAACTTCCGGGGCCATTTTGAGGG
>ML784501.1:150814-171559 GCA_009831015.1 Picea engelmannii
TATTGTAAAAAGGCCTCTAGAGCCTCATTGTAATCATCTTCTCATGGATGCGAGTAGCAGCCACATCTCTTCTCAGAGATAAGCTACCAGCGCCCTAGCTAGTTTATTTCCATTCTGTCTGTAAGCATATTTTAGTCATTTGTGATTAATGGAATAAAGTCTTATTTCCGCTACATCTCTGTGTTTATGTGTATTTCTGTATTTCATTGTGTTCCTACATAAATCCGGATCAGTCGGGAAGAAACTTTGGGAGAGCATGAGGGGGAACCGAGCATCCAAAAACCCTGATATAGGAGAAATTTTCTTCAATGAACCAATCTGCAACTTTTTTAAGGTTTTCCATAATTTGATCTGAAATCGGAGGAAGTGGATGACCATATAACGTTTGATGAATGAGGATCACTACATTATGATAGATTTCATAAAAGAAATCTTTGTCCTTTTCCTCCCATAGTTTGGAATGATAAAAATGGATAGGTTCTGCCCTGGTTGGGTTCTAGCTCCAATTCATCAATGGAAATGGAGTCATAAAACAGATGACATCCATGACATATGCAAACATATAAAAAGGGGCAGGTTGACCTTTTGATTTTTCTATTTGATACTTAGTAATTTCTTTGGCTAGGTTATCAGACAACATCTTAGCCCAGCTGAAAGTGTAACCCTCGGCTACCTCATGCATGATTGATACCCATTCCACCGAGAAATGAGTAAGGCTTTTCTTTCCGAATATTCTACATAGAATCATGGATACATAGATCATATGCTCATTTAATGACGCAGTGGAATAAACACCATGGGGGTTAGCTCTGAATTTCGCTGGATTTCCCCACCAGGATTTAACTATATCTAGGTAGCTTCGGTCAAATTGCACACATTAGTTTTGTTCAAACTCCATCATGAACACAACATTATAAATATATTTTGGATCAGGGGATAGCTTGTACATTACTTGGAGGTGTTCCGTCCTAAAAGAGCCAACAACAACCTTTTGGTGATTGATGATGCTCCTGGTCTGCACATCGGTATTTTCCAGACCCCAGCTTATCATGTCATTATATGGCATGAGCCTCGGTCGCGTAACTATTTTATGAAGCTCATACTCTGCTATAGTTCTGAGTTTAGTTCTGTGAGTGTCGTTCGTTTCATCTCCAGAATCGTCTGGGCAATTTATAACTTCATGCTCCAAGATTTCAAAAATTTGCGTCCAGGATCTAACTGAGTCTACAACTCATGGCATAGTATCAGACATAACGTCTTCATTTGGATTCGAACCTTCGCCAGCATCATCATTCTTCTTCGACATTTTCCTGGGTGCCATGATGTTAGAAATAGAACGCAAATACTTGTTACAGGGGAGAATGTGTAATCTTTCCTTAGATAACATTCATTACTTTGTTGAAGGTAAAAATGAAATTCAAAATAGAACACTTTTATTTACGCTTAGTTTGCCTTAATTTGAGCATACTTTTATAGATGATGAATTTATTGGATTTAATGAGAAAAGTACATCTGGCGATACACACTCTAAGATAGAAATCATTTCCGTTGATCCATAATAAATGTTACTAAATATCAACGATTCGCGATCGGGAGCTTTGGATGGAACAAAATTGAAATATCCCGAAAGCGAATGCGCAAAATATTCATTTACATTATTCATTTCCTTTTAAGATGTTAATTAATCATGTTTAAAACTCAATGCTTTCAAGAACTCATGTATCAGAATTTTCTGGATGTATGAATGGTAAACCCTTGATTCCCGAAACACGAAGAGATTAATTATATTTGACTTAGCTTAATTTAATTAATCGAGATTTAATCTTTCGTCATTTTATCGTTTCATAGGTTAGCAAGTTAACTCTTTGTTATATCTCTGAAAGGCCATTACCTGCAATGACGTGTCAAAGATGAGTCATCCTAGAGGTGCCACGTGTTAATTTGAATCGTGCGAACCCTTAGAAGGAAAGTTCAGAAAAAGGGCCACTTGTCTACTAGGAGAAGACTCAAAATGCATGTGTACATCATGACTCATGTCTTTAAAAGTTTCAAGAATAGTTAAAACGAACATCTTTCGGGTATCGAAATTTTGAATGTTAAGACATAACGAAATATCCAAAATGCGAAACTCTGAGTAACTTTCTGCGGTTTGACTCATTAATCATTTGGAGGCTCCATAAATTTGAAAATTTTAAGATCATTCGATCATAGGAAAAACTTTATCAACGGTGAAATTCAAGTGTGTTTTGTTCTTATTAAACGAGAATAAAATTTATCAAAGTCTAAATTTTAGAAAAGTATGTGTTCCAACATGACTCATCTGGAGGAAGGTGAGCAGGCAAAGGTGTATTTTCATCCTCACTGTCATCATCTAAAGAAGAAACCAGAATAGGAACAAAAGAAGGCACAAATGACGAAGATGGCTTGCAGGCCGAAGAAGGCACAATCGTCGAATTAGGCTTGCAGACCAAGAGATTTTCATCAAATTTAACATCTCTTCTAATAATAATTTCATTACAATGTGGTTGAAGAAGTCTATAACCTTTGACATCTTCAGAATAACCAACATATATACACTTCTCTCTTTTAGGTCGCAATGCTTTCCTTTTCTCATCAAGAATGTGAGCCCATGCTATACTGCCAAATACACGGAAGTGACTTACATCTGGTTTAATTTTAGTCCAAGATTCTTCCAGTGTTATATTTTTAAGAGCCTTTGTGGGAGTGCGATTGACTATGTAATTTTCACAGTTGATTGCTTCCGCCCAATACTTTAGACTTAATCCCTTAGATTGGATCATACAATTAGCCATTTCTTTTAATGTGCGGTTCTTTCTCTCAACAACACCATTTTGTTGTCGTGTATATGGAATAGTGTGTTGCATTTGGATGCCCTGTGTAGTGCAATAAATTGTAAAATTATTGTTCACATATTCGCCTCCATTATCTGCTCTTAAATTTTGAATTTGATGTCCAGATTACTTTTCTACAAGGGCCTTGTAGGCCAAAAACTTGTCAAAAACTTCGCTCTTAAGTTTTAAGAAGTAAACCTAAGTACGTTTGGAAAAATCATCAATGAAAGTTAAGAAATAATTACACCTAGAAAAATAAGGAGAAGCAAATGGACCACACAAATCACTGTGAACAAGCTACAAAGGGACCGAAGCGTGCCAAGAGGCACATTTGTCAAAATTGTCCCGATGATGTTTTTCGAGAACACAACTGGCACAAACACCATCTCTGCATGAAACAAGAGGAAGACCAGTCACCATCTGTTGATTACATAGTTGCTATAATGAGCGATAGTTTATATGACCAAATCGCTCATACAAAAGTTTGCTCAAGTCATTGCTATGAGAAACAAAAACTGATGCAAAAGATGATGACCCAAAGTTGTCAAACTTGTACAATCTAGTAATATCATCAACAATTCCAATTGCAAGAACATGCTTAGGATCTTTTAGATCCTTGATTACAACTTGGTAAGGTGAAAACTCTACGGTTTTACCTTCACATGAATGAGTGATTTGAGATACTGATAGAAGGTTACAATAAAGATTTGGAACACATAATACATCATTGAAATGACCATTATGTACTTGAACTATTCCAGATCCTACAACACTAAGAGATCTATCATCACCAACAAATATTTTATTGGTGTTACTTTCATTCAGAGAAGAAAATATGGCTTTGTCCTTAGCCATATGATAAGATGCTCCTGAATCAATAAGCCACTCATCATAAGAAGAAGTAGAAGTTGCGTTGAAGGAGAAAAGTTGCAATGTTTGGACTCATCATGACCATCTTTATCACAAAAGTTGCAATGTCTATCAGTCTTCTTATTTTTATATTTTGCTCCTTTGTCACTATTAGGAGCTAAAGTTGTTAGAGTGGGTTTGGGACCCTTATGTTGCTTTTTGTTGTAGCGAGGATGTTGCTTCTTGGGATACTTGGGTTTATCTTTCTGCTGGGCAACTAAGGCTTTGTTGGAGGTACCTGCAGTGCTGATCACTCCAAGTTGTACAAGCTTATCTTCCTCTCTAATCAAAGCAGCACAAAAGGACTCAAGAGTGGGTTTTTGATAAGCTTTCCCTAGAGCCTCTATCATGGAATAAAAGGTAGATACAAACACATAATATGCACTACCTAGCTTAGAAAGAATAAGATAGATGCAACACTCTTCCTCCATTTTTATCTTACATTCTTCACATAAAATTCTGGGTGTTTTAAACTTAGATAGATAATCTCCAAGGCAAGAAAAATCACTTGGAATCAAGGTTAGTACTTGATTTTCTAACTGTTGTGATCGAATAATATTGAATTTACCAAACAAATATTCAATCTTTTCCCAAGCTTCTTCGGGGTCATCAATTTCACTAAGGTGGTACCTTAAATCAGGAGAAATGGACATTCCGATTAGTCCATGTGCTTCGTCACTCCTATTAGCCCATTTGGATTTCTTATCATCATCAGTGGGTTCTTTTTCCTTTCCCAAGGTAATCATGTACAAGCCTTTACTTCTTACTAAATCTTCCATATGAGATTTCCATTGGAAGTAGATGGTGTTGGTAAGAAAAACATTACTTGTAGAAGCCATATTAAATATGTCGGTAATATGGATTTAAAAATTGAAACTGGTTATCTGGATGGAAAGAGCTCGAAAAGTTATGCGGTTTTAAAAAAAAACCACACTGAAAACAGACTTCGGATGTGAGAGTTATGCCCTTTTAAAAAAAAGGCATAAACGGTAACCAAATGACCACATGGTAGTGTAAGTTGCTTTATGAAGTGACCCACTTTTATAAAGAAAAGTGGGGATCACTTTTACAATGAAGTTACTTTATAATATAAAATCTCCATGCAAAATAAACAACTCTAAAATAAGATATTAAAGCTACTTATAGTGATTCACTTTTATACTTGAAGTGAAATACACTTAACAATTTTAGCATGAACTTTTTCAAAAAAGGTAACAAAAGAGAGACTTGAACTCAAGACCTCTTACTTAATAAGGAAACTTTTAACCAAATGGTCTAGTAAAACATATTGTAATGTTAAGAAGGAGGATTGTTGTTGTTGAAGATGACCTTGGAGAGCGTGCTAAAAAAAACTCTTTTCACACAAGAAAAAAATTCCGCTTCTCGATGACAACAAGGGTTAGATCTCAGTTAGCTTACCCAGAAGATGCACCTTTTCCTATCTATTTCCGATCTGCCGAGATCGCATAGGGAGTGGGGCAAAGAGAATACGCAGATCTAAAATATTAGCAACCCGGAAATAAATAATACAAAACTGAAATAAAATCAAAATACTACTCTGCAAAAGTTAAAAAAATGTGTATTCAAGCTTTATACCTCCAGATCTGACTGTAATGGTCGTATCTTGGGAAAACAAAAACCTTTTTGAGTGAAACAAAAAGTGTTCCTAAATGAAATGAGTGCTCCAGACACAATGAAATAGTCCTCTCAGCCCAGAAATGTACGAAAATGATAGAAAATCGATATGAGGCAACTCGGCTTCACGATCTCGATCTACAACAGGAGCGAGTATTCAAACAGTCTCTGATACCATGTTCGACAAAACATGTATTCCAACAGAGGACGAACACCTTCAATAAACACTCACATAACCAAATCAAAGATCAAGACACTGATGTTTTCACGTGGTAAAACCCCTACGGGGAAACATCCACGACCCCAGCCAACGCGGCCACTTGGAGCAGTTTATTAATGCAAAGAAAAAGATTACAGAGAGATTTTACAATAGAGTTTCTGACAATTGATCATCAGAAAATGACCCTCCATTCTCTTTAAATAGATATCATGGACCAATCGGGTGTTAATCCATGGATCAATGGTCATTAAGATCGAGGAGAGTATGAACCGTTAGATCACTCTATGTCGGAAACATATCGTGACTGTCGGATGTCCTAACTACAAATGCATACTAATGCATACTAAAGAAACACACTAAGAAACACACTTTTACCTAATGACACATTAGACCAAGTAGTTCTTAACTAACTCCTAAGTGTCTAAATATCCTAACAAAAAGGAAATCAATAGAACTGAATTTATCTTACATACTTTGTCTCTGGTCTTTTAATGGTCTATATGTTTTCATCTGAAATTGAGTAAGGGAATTCTTAACTGCTCCTTTGCTTAGTGGACTCTTGTATCTTTTATGTCTTATTCAGCTCATTTAATCTCAATAGATCCAACAATTTTACCACCCTACCTGTTATAGCAAGATTTGCCTCACCATTGCTATCTTGCACAGAGGGCCTTTTTCCATTTCCCTATGCAGACTTATCATCCCTTTTTGATGAATCCAGAGCTACAAATATACATTTTTCCACATATATGCTCCCTATCTTCTATACAAGATGCGTATGCACTGGCTACTCCACTACAGCTTGTGTACATTGGGATTTGTGCCAGAAAATACAGAATGAGGTTGGGTTTCCATGTCACGATAGAAGACCTTTGATCCTTGGCCTTTCATATACTGGAAATGTTCCGACTCGGCCCTTCAGTTGCATTCTGAAGGCTATAAGAGCACAATTTCGAGCTATGGAAAGGAGGAGAAAGCATTCAACTTTGAGAGCAAAGTTACTCTGGAGAAATTACTTCATATTGAGTCTGCATCCCTCTATCCCTCAAGTCTGAACATAGTGTTCATCCCCCAAGCTCTTTCCCTATTGTTGAGAGGACCTCATTGCCTCTTTCCTATGAGCTTTCCTTTGGTGGAGGATTGAAGTGGTGGAGACCTAGTTGGAAGGAACTTGATTTCTTGGTTTCAAACCGTGCCGACATGGAAGTCTGTATCGTTGTCACTTCTGCTGATCAATTATTAATAGAAATACTCCTTTCCCGTCCTATTGATATCTTGCAAATATATGATTATTATCCATGGGCGTGTTTGTAATGTTTATTAATGGATTATGCTATCTGATGTGCTAACCTCTTATATATTATCACTATATACTTGCTCTGCTTGTTTGTTGAGAACTTCTTGTAGGTATAAAGCTTTGGGTCAAAGTGCTCAACGGTGGAACGTCATCAAACGTTGGATCGAGGTGGGCCTCTTTCTTATATTGCACATTAGTTTATATAGCATATGTTGGAATTGGGTTGATTTCTTCCATCATACCTGTCTGTTGTGGTTTACCCTTGGCCATAGAGAGTTTTTCCCTTGTAATAGAAATGGCGACTCCACTGGGGAGAGATCTTCCTTCTAAGGGTTGAAGTACTTTTTCTTCTTACATTTCTCTTTTTCCTTTGTGTTTCTTGTCATATCACTGCTTGACATGTCCTGTTCACTCTGGGTCTGAGTTTTCAGCCTTTTTCCCTTGCCTAGCCTTGTTTTAAAGCATATACGGCCTTTTTTCCTTGACAGTCGCATATACACGCTTGTTATCTCACTGCAAGAAGCATATATACACTCTGTTCTCCTAAACAGTCGCGTATACCACTTCCCCTGGCTTGTTTTCTTGGTTTAGTAACTGCTGGGTAGGATTTGAAGATTGCTGAGCCTTCTTAGGTCTTTATAGTGTCTGTTGAGATTATCTGGGATGACAGGAAACCTGTTTGGAGTTGAATTTTTGGGCGAAGTCTTTGTCTTTGTTTTCCATTTTTGATTTTTCCTTGTTCTCTGGACTGTTTGCGTGGCTGTTTGGTATTCTGCTCAGGTTATTGTTTTTATACACAATAGAATTTATATATCAAGTTTCTCATGAGTCCGTGCATTTTCTTTTTAGTATATTGAAAATACAAAAAAATAGGTATTTTGCATTGGTTGGCATTTTCGTCTTGGAATCTTTATCATTAGCTTAGCACATGTAGTGAAAGATTGCATTTTACTTATGAATTGTAGAGTTGAAATTGAAGACTGCACTGTTCTTATTAGCATATCATTCATTGAAAAGTTAAAGATAGACTTTGCATTATATCCGTATTTATTTTCTTGCATAGTCATAACACAATGTGTTTCACTTCCATACCTTTTTGAGTAATCACAACCAATAAAATTTACGCTTTAAACTAAAATTGATTCGTCACGATTTTATTTTTAGGGTGCACAAACTAGCCTAAGATTTAGTGCCTTGGAATAGGATCTTGTGAGTAAACTTCTCCAAGGCAATTAAATCAACATATGTGTCTAAGACAGGGAGTTGAGAAGTCCATTGTATAATTGGTAATATAAGGAGGCTCCGCTCACACTGAAGTTAATCACGAGGTCGCGCAAAGTTAGTTGAAGGGATAACCGCTGCATACTCACCTAGTGTCAGAGATATTTCTGTGGATTTATTTGTATTTGCGGATCTTGCTACTACCCATACATCTGTGAGAGGTGGTGCTTTCAAGGTTTCGGGCTTTGCTACCCTTCCCATACGGTGATGCGGAGTTACGACTGCTCGCCTGTGCATTGATTATACAATGGTTGATTAGTTTCTTGACTTAGGTATCTCATAGGTTATTTGAAGGAGTTATTCTTCTTGTATCCTGAGTCAGATAGGGGTCAGACAACACACAATCTTTATGGAGGATTACCTCTCCGGGGGGTTCTGACCGAATGATTATTAAACGTACAAGGGCCCTTATAACTGATTCTGTTACCTCCAAAATTTAGTAGGGAGTCTCAGGTCCCTCTTGGATGAGTCATACCTTCTTTAGCAAGGGAGGCCACTCAACCACTTTAGCCCGTTTGCATGTATATTGACCATTTGACTTTTTGGTATGATCTTTGAATAATAGTCGACCTTAGGCGTCTATTTTGGGTTTCATCATTATGGACAGTGGAGTTTATTTTTCTCCCTCATTCACTGCTACCCACCCCATGATACCTGTTAATTTCATGGGGACGGACCCTTCCGATTTTTACTATGGTATGCATAACTACAACGCTCAGTACGCACCTTGGGTATCTATCCATTCTTCTATTGATATGCATTCCCCCGTGCAAACCTCTCCCTAGCTGATCCAGGTGGATATCGATGGCCACCCACCTTTTCCAACTGGCTCAAAACAAGTTTTTGGCAATTTTGGCAATTTACTATTTTTAATAGGTTTTAACTTCAAGGGCTATTTTGAGGGCCTAAATGAAGGTTTTTCGAGATCGAGGTTATCAATGATATCCAAATTCATAATTGATCCCACAAAATGAATCTCCTCGATGATACCTTTCCAACGAGCTATTATACGCCTAAAACGAAGATCGTATGCAAACGTTACGACCCTGGGAAGTTGATGTACCAACTTACCCAAACGGGGCCCACATGACTTTTGGCGCTTCATCTCCAAGGGTTAGGTTTTTGGATGTCTAGGGTTTTTGGCATTCCTGTTTATTGTAAAAATACCTTCAGATCCTTGTTGTAATCATCTTCTTGTGAATGTGAGTAGTCGTCATATCTCTTCTCAGAGATAAGCTGCCACCATTCTAGCGAGTCTTTCACTCTGTATTTCTACAGTCTCTGTACATTTATTTCATGAATAGAAATTGTGTATTATTGTATATATGTGTTTATGGTTGCATATCTGATACATTTCTGTTATATTATTGAATATTTGCGATATCTTTGTGCATTTCTTTGTTATATCTCCGCTCTCATTTCGTGCCAAAAATAATCTGGATCAGTGGTATCAGAGCAGGCTGCAATTGATCATTTTTTCAGTGCATGTCCCCGACGAGGTCCAAGTATAACAAGTTGGGTCTCGAGCTTGTCTCTCTTGAAGACAGTCGCTCTCGCACACCCAAGAAACCCTCAATGGTGGAAGAAAAGAAAAATGACGGAGCAGATGATCCTATCAATCTGTGGCTTGAGCAAGCTCTCACGCGACAGAGAGACGAAATGATGGAGAATTTTTCCCACGTCCTTCAACGCCTGCCGATAGCATCAGGTGCATCTTCATCAAGTGGGCACTTTGGAGGCACCTCGCCTTTCAAGGTACAATTTAGTTTTGATATTCCTGTATTTGAAGGACAAATAGATGCAGAAGCCCTAGAGAAATGGTTAACTCTGTTAGAAGGTTTTTTCTCTGTTCACAATTTTTTCGACAAAGAAAAGATCACCTTCACACTCCTTAAATCTCTCCCTCATGTCAAACATTGGTGGGAAACTTACTGGGAGCAAAGTTCCACAGAGGAGTTTGGAATATATGGGGTCGATCCCACTTGGGATTTTTTTGTGGATGGGGTAAAGGAACAATGTTACCTTGTTGGCAACTATGAGGACCAGTACATGAGATGGACCACACTGCGGCAAGAGAGGGGCCAAGCAGTTCCAGTGTTCACCAATACCTTCCATACCTTACACACCAAGATGGGTATCAAAGACTTCAAGTGACATTTGGTTCTGAAATAACGTGGGGCTCTACACAAATACATCCAGACTGAAATGGATTTTCTGGACATCTCATCACTCGGTGCTACTTATCGATATGTTGTTAAAATTGAGCAGAAATTTAAGCACCGGAACAAACGGGAGTTTAGGTCTGCAAATTCGCAACAACCAAAGTATGACAAAGACAACCCTAACAAACAATTTCTCGAAAACCATTCCAAGACACAAGAAAAGAAGGGTCACGGGAAGACAAAAAAGGACACCGGAAAATGGTGCGAGTTCCATAAAATATCCTGGCACAACACTGATGAATGTCACTCAAAATAGTCATTGGTGGCCGAGATCAAAGACAAAGATATGAACCCTGATTCAGAATCTGATTCTGAAAATAATGGTAAAGGATAGATCATTGACGCGGACCCCACTGCTATTGTTGCGACCGCAACAATTCAACCAGAAGAACCAACAAATCCTGAAGAGGGGGAGCGCCTTTTTCATTCACAGATGTGGGTGAAGGGGACCTCACTGCATTTTATTGTTGATAGCGGAAGCCACAAGAACCTCATCTCAGCAGAGGTCATCAAACAGTTGGGATTGTCGACAACACCACACCCGCAACCATACAACATCGGGTGGCTTCCCCAAGGATGAGATCTCCGTGTCAGCTAACAGTGTCAATTATCATATGACATTCAAACCTTCAAGGATGAGAGATTATGTGATGTTGCCCCACTGGATGTCTGTGATGTGCTCTTGGGCCAACCATATATGTGGAGACGCCATGTTGTTTATGAGTCTTGACCCTGTAGTGTCATTGTTACTTTTGGGGGTCATCTCTATAGAATACCAGAAGTAGTTTCGACTACTATTCCACCTAAAAAGTGTCGCAAGGTAGTATCTCATATTGCAAAATTCAGCTTCTTCACAATCCGTTCAAAAGGAGAACAAAAGGACACTACAACCACTACAGCCTTGTCCCAAGTAACTTCTATCCAACAGAAGCAGGTTGACAAGGTTGCAGCAAAGCACAAAGATTCCTTCTGCACAACGTCCTCTCATGTATCTCAACTTGTTGAACAGCCTCAACCTCAACAATTTTGTGACAGACTTCCACAAATGGAGTAGCGCGACGTCTCCAGCAAGACAAGCAGCTCACTAAGATGCAGATTCAACAAGCGCTTTTACCTCTCCCTTGGGAACTGAATGCAATGGAGACCATTGCTTCCTAAGGAGGGAGGATTGATATAGGTGGATATCGGTGGCCACCCACCTTTTCGAACTGGCTCAAAATAGTTTTCTGGCAATTTTGGCAATTTACTATTTTTAGCAGGTTTTAACTTCCGGGGCCATTTTGAGGGCCTAAATGAAGGTTTTTCTAGATAGAGGTTCTCAATGATGGCCAAAGGCATGATTGATACCCCAAAATGAGTCTCCTCGATGATATCTTTCCAACGAGCTATTATACACCTAAAATGGAGATCGTATGCAAAAGTTACGACCCCGAGAAGTTGATGTACTAACTTACCCAAACGGGGCCCACATGAATTTTGTCGCTTCCTCTCCAAGGGTTAGGTTTTTGGCATTCTTGTTTATTGTAAAAATGCCTTCAGAGCCTCGTTGTAATCATCTTCTTGTGAATGCGAGTAGCCGTCACATCTCTTCTCAGAGATAAGTTGCCACCATTCTAGCGAGTCTTTCACTCTGTATTTTTACAGTCTCTGTACATTTATTTCATGAATAGAAATTGTGTATACTGTATATATGTGTTTATGGTTGCATATTTGATATAGTTCTATTATATTATTGAATATCTGCGATATCTCTGTGCATTTCTTTGTTATATCTCCGCTCTCATTTCATGTCGAAAATAATATGGATCAGTGGTATCAGAGCAGGCTGCTCTTGATCGTTTTTTCAGTGCATGTATCCGACGAGGTCCGAGTATAGCAAGTTGGGTTTCAAGATTCTCTATCTTGAAGACAACCTCTCTCGCACACCCAAGAAACCCTCAATGGCGGAAGAAAAGAAAAACGACGGAGCAGACGATCCTATGAATCTGTTGCTTGCGCAAGCTCTCACGCGACAAAGGGACAGAATGATGGAGAATTTTTCCCACATCCTTCAACACCTGCCGATAGCATCAGGCACATCTTCATCAAGCGGCCACTTTGGAGGCAACTCACCTTTCAAGGTACAAGTTAATTTTGATATTCCTGTATTTGAAGGACAGATAGATGCAGAAGCCCTAGAAAAATGGTTAACTCTGCTAGAAGGTTATTTCTCTGTCCACAATTTTTCCGACAAAGAAAAGATCACCTTCGCACTCCTTAAAGCTCTCCTTCATGTCAAACATTGGTGGGAAACTTACTGGGAGCAAAGTTCCACAGAGGAGTCTGGAATATATGGGGCCGATCCCACTTGGGATTTTTTTGTGGATGAGGTAAAGCAATAGTATTACCCTATTGGAAACTATGAGGACCAGTACATGAGATGGACCACACTGCGGCAAGAGAGGGGCCAAGCAATTCCGTAGTTCACCAATACCTTCCATACCTTGTGCACCAAGTTGGGTATCAAAGAGTCTGAGCGACATTTGGTTCTGAAATACCGTGGGGCTCTACACAGATACATCCAGACTGAAATGGATTTTTTGGACATCTCATCACTCAGTGTTGCGTATCGATATACTGTTAAAATTGAGCAGAAATTTAAGCACTAGAACAAATGGGAGTTCGGGTTTGAAAATACGCAACAACCAAAGTATGACAAATACGGCCCTAACAAACAGTCTCCTGAAAACTAGTGCAAGACATAGGAAAAGAAGGGTCACGGGAAGACAAAGAAGGATACCAGAAAATGGTGCGAGTTCCACAAAAGCTCCTGGCACAACACCAATGAATGTCACTCAAAACAGTCATTGGTGGCCGAGATCAAAGACAAAGAGCCGAACCCTGATTCAGAATCCGATTATGAAAATAATGGCAAAGGACAGATCATTGACGTGGACCCCACTACTATTGTCACGACTGTAGCAATTCAACCAGAAGAACCAACAAATCCTGAAGAGGGGGAGCACCTTTTTCATTCACAGATGTGGGTGAAGGGGACTCCGCTGCATTTTATTGTTGATAGCGGAAGCCATAAGAACCTCATCTTAGCAGAGGTCGTCAAACAGTTGGGATTGTCGACAACACCACACCCGCAACCATACAACATTGGGTGGCTTCGCCAAGGACGAGATCTCCGTGTCAGCCAACAGTGTCGATTATCATACGACATCCAACCCTTCAAGGATGAGGTATTATGTGATGTTGCCCCACTGGATGTCTGTGATGTGCTCTTGGAACAACCATATATGTGGAGACACCATGTTGTTTATGAGTCTCGACCTTGTAGTTTCATTGTTACTTTGGGGGGCCATCTCTACAGAATATCAAAGGTAGTTCCGACTATTGTTCCGATTAATGGCGGAAGAAAAGAAAAATGATGGAGCAGACGATCCTATCAATCTGTTGCTTGAGAAAGCTCTCACGTGACAAAGGGATGAAATGATGGAGAATTTTTCCCACATCCTTCAACGCCCACCGATAGCATCAGGTGCATTTTCATCAAGTGACCACTTTGGAGGCACCTTTCCTTTCAAGGTACAAGTTAATTTTGATATTCCTGTATTTGAAGGACAGATAGATGCAGAAGCCCTAGAAAAATAGTTAACTCTGCTAGAAGGTTATTTCTCTGTTCACAATTTTTCCGACAAAGAAAATATCACCTTCGCACTCCTTGAAGCTCTCCCTCATGTCAAACATTTGTGGGAAACTTATTCGGAGCAAAGTTCCATAGAGGAGTCTAGAATATATGGGTCCGATCCCACTTGGGATTTTGTTATGGATGCTGTAAAGGAACGGTATTACCCTGTTGGCAACTATGAGGACCAGTAAATGAGGTGTACCACACTGCAACAAGAGAGGGGCCAAGCAGTTCTGGAGTTCACCAATACCTTCCATACCTTATGGACCAATCTGGGTATCAAAGACTCCGAGCGACATTTGGTTTTGAACTACTGTGGAGATCTACACAGATACATCCAGACTGAAATGGATTTTCTGGACATCCCATCACTCAGTGCTTCTTATCGATATGCTGTTAAAATTGAGCAGACGTTTAAGCACTAGAACAAGCGGGAGTCTGGGTTTGCAAATCCGCAACAACCAAAGTATGACAAAGACAACCCTAACAAACAATCTCCCGAAAACCAGTTCAAGACAAAGGAAAAGAAGGGTCACGAGAAGACAAAGAAGGACACCAAAAAATCGTGTGAGTTCCACAAAAGATCATGGCACAACACCAATGAATGTCGCTCAAAATAGTCATTGGTGGTCGAGATCAAAGACAAAGAGCCGAACCTTGATTCAGAATCTGATTCTGAAAATAATGGTAAAGGATAGATCATTGACGCGGACCCCACTGTTATTGTCGTGACTGCAACAATTCAACCAGAAGAACCAACAGATCCTGAAGAGGGGGACCGCCTTTTTCATTCACAGATGTGGGTGAAGGGGACCCTGCTGCATTTTATTGTTGATAGCGGAGGCCACAAGAACCTCATCTCAGCAGAGGTCGTCAAACAATTGGGATTGTTGACAACACCACATTCGTAGCCATACAACATCGGGTGGCTTTGCCAAGGACGGGATCTCCGTGTCAGCCAATAGTGTCGATTATCATATGGCATCCAACCCTTCAAGGATGAGGTATTATGCGATGTTGCCCCACTGGATGTTTGTGATGTGCTCTTGGGCCAACCATATATGTGGAGACACCATGTTGTTTATGAGTCTCGACCCCGTAGTGTCATTTTTACTTTGGGGGGTCATCTCTACAGAATACCAGAGCTAGTTCTGACTACTGTTCCACCTAAAAAGTGTTGCAAGTAGTATCTCACACTGCAAAATTCAGCTTCTTCACAATCTATTCAAAAGGAGAACAAAAGGACACGACAACCACTACAGCCTTTCCCCAAGCAACTTCTATCCAACAGAAGCAGGTTGACAAGGTTGCAGCAAAGTGCAAAGATTCCTTATGAACACCGTCCTCTCATGTATCTCAACTTGTTGAACAGCCTCAACATCAACAGGTTCGTGACAGACTTCCACAAACTGAGCAATGTGACGTCTCCAACAAGACAAACAGCTCACCAAGATGTAGATTCAAAAAACACTTTTCCCTCTCTCTCGGGAACTCAATGCAATGGGGACTGTTGGCGACGGAAGTCGCTCCTTGATTGCAGCAGGAGCAGAGCCCGACGCCCATCAGTTTTATGTCATGGTAATTTTTAATGGGTGATCAAATGGACAGGGACTCGGGGAGATGTCACTCTAACTCAGAGACTGGGTCTGGCATGTAAGAAACAAAGGAGGTCTTGATCTAACTTCAGTCAGTGGGTTGATTAAAAGGTGAACAGGTGGAAGACTTGATAAGAAGAGTAAACAAACTACTTTGGGCAACAGGCTTTCAGTAATATGTAGGAGAAAAACTCTAAAGGCGAGATCCTCTAGTTCAGGGCTTCAAGAAACTGAAAGGGGAGACTTGACTGGATTCTCCAATTCCAAGTCGTTTTAGCGTTAGGGAAAATCACAAGGACTGATTAGAGACAATGTGATTGTCACAATGATCAAATTCTACATCATCCTATAACAGTTACAACTCGACTGGATTCTCCAATTCCGAGCCGCTCTAACACAGTTGAACAAAGACGTGAAAGAAACTGACATTCATAAGGCAAGAAGTCTCAAGAGTCCATACATAACCAGAAATAACAGTGCTTCATTAAAGATTTACAACCGGGAGCCTCGCTCAACCATCGATCCCTTCAAAAATACAAAAATTGAGCCTATATACTCAGGAAAATTCGCCTATCTGAGGCGTGTCTAGTCACCCAAAGCTTGGTGTCCCTTCAGTCAAACTTGTACTAATATATTTATTTAAGTGCTACCTTAACTACGCATGGCTCCTGTAAGGAGGGTAGCTAAGCCATTAAGTGTTGGGCTAGCGTGCGCAGAATTCTCGGTTGAGTCGAGGACTTCGGTATGGCTTCTTTGAAAGAATCGATACACAGGACCTCTTCGAGCAGACAGCTTTCCAGACCCTCCATTCTCCTCACTTAATGAATGAAAGGAGGCTTCAACCACCCGCTCTCACCTTCATTTACTTCAATGCTAGAAACAGTACCAGATTGAGCCCGATGGCGCCTAGAGATCGTGACGATCCCCTCTGCAACCGAACTCGACGCCTTTGGCCTTCTTTACGCAGCTCCTTTCTCTCCCCAAGTGGCCATGGGATGTGACCATGCGCTTATTCCAAAGGCGCTTTCGACGCTCGTGAATGGGAAGGAGCTATTCCTGCAATTTGAAATCACGATGAGCGAAACGCCAAGACGGCTCAATCTGGTGCCACGCATCCCTATGAGATCCAATGGCCCTGAACTCACCCGACGCTGCTATGGGCCTAGATCTGGGAATTTCTCGACATCTCATGCATCGGAATATAACGGAGCTACTCTTTGTGCCCTGGAGTCGCGATGGGAGAAACGTCGAGATGGCTCAGTTTGCTGCCATGTGTCCCCTTTGGATGGACGGTTGAAAAGGCTTCATGATACCGCGGGCCCTGATTTCGTCACCATCAGGGTTCGGGGTTTCGGGATGTGAGATGTCGAGGGAATTTCGCCTATCAAACTCCCGAATGCCGATATGCCGACTTGATCTCGCGCTATGTGCCGTTGGATCGGACGATCCAGATTTAGTCTTAAAATATTGGCGCTTTCTTTGTCGCTATACATCGGTTAACTTGGTAGCCCCGATATCCCGATGACCGTTGATTTTCCTCGATGAATGAATCTGGGCCATCGACAACATAACTTCCCCCTTTTATGTGCTTGGAAGCCTTAAAAACGAGATTTTCCCCTGCTGCTTTCGGGCGCTTCTCATGCATCTTGCGGACCCGAATAGTCTTGTGCCTAGGAAAAAAAATGTCGCTAACAGGGACCATTGCTTCCTAAGGAGGGAGGATTGATCCAGGTGGATATCATTGGCCACACACCTTTTTCAACTGGCTCAAAACAGTTTTATGGCAATTTTGGCAATTTACTATTTTTAGCAGGTTTTAACTTCCGGGGCCATTTTGAGGGCCTAAATGAAGGTTTTTCGAGATCGAGGTTCTCAATGATATTCAAAAGCATGATTGAATCCCCAAAATGAATCTCCTCTATGATACCTTTTCAACGAGCTATTATATGCCTAAAACAGAGATCGTATGCAAAAGTTACGACCCCTGGAAGTTGATGTACTAACTTAACCAAACGGGGCCCACATGACTTTTGGCGCTTCATCTCCAAGGGTTAGGTTTTTGGATGTCTAGGGTTTTTGGCATTCCTTTTTACTGTAAAAAGGTCTTTAGAGCCTCATTTTAATCATCTTCTTGCGAATGCGAGTAGCCGTCACATCTCTTCTCAGAGATAAGCTGCCACCATTCTAGCGAGTCTTTCACTCTGTATTTTTACAGTCTCTGTACATTTCTTTCATGAATATAAATCGTGTATTACTATATATCTGTGTTTATGGTTGCATATATGATACATTTATGTTGTTGGACAACTGAGAGGGGGGGTGAATCAGTTGTTACCGTGCTTAAACAATTATGCTTCTTTTAAAATCTTTACAGGGCACTCAATGATGATCACAATAATGGGAAATAAACAAAGACACATTCAACATCAATCACATATATGAGAAACACAGAGACAGATAATTCCCTAGGAAACCCATACAGGGTAAAAACCTCTTTTTCTTTATATGATAAGTATTATCTACATTCTTTACATTATCATACATATGAGCACCAACTCATTGTGAGGCTACAACCTCTGTTTTTGCAAGCTGCAACTTGTTGAGAGTACCAACTCTCTGTTTTCTATAGCACCTACTAGAAGGAAGCACCAACTCCTTGGTTTCTCTAGCACCAACTAGAAGGAAGCACCAACTCCCTGGTTTCTCTAGCACCAACTAGAAGGAAGCACCAACTCCCCGTGTTCAAGCACCCACTTGAACCTTTGAGGACACCAGTCCTCCCTAGCACCTCCTGACCACCCTGGATTATGAATCTGAAATACTGAAACCTATTACAGTGATATAGTGTTCAATAGCATCTTACCAGTCTCATCACTGTTCTGCAAGATTTTGCTGCTCAGACTTCCTCACTATCTTCCAGCATGCATCCGCTACCCATTATGTTCTTCTGCTTTTATGCTCTGTGTGCCATGTCCATTCGCTACACAGTTCGTCTTCTGTTCTTTTCAGCTACTGCACTCTGATCCTTCTTCATGTATGAATCACCTTCAATAGCATCCACAACAATCCTAGCAGCAACAACAACCCCATATCTTCTCTGTACTGTATATTTATAGCTTTTATACCCCTTGTGCATGCAATGCGCGCAATTCCTCTGCATACTCACACTGCGCCGATATCCTCCACAACTCGAGTGCTCTATCTGATCATCATCGTGACTCTTCAGCTTCTCTGGCCCTTTTTGTTTTTACTCGTTCAACATCACTGTATGTTATGTTGAGATTCCTCAGTCTCTCTGGCAGTTGAGACTCTTTGTCTTCTCTGTGACAGTCGATCTCACCTTCTTTGTTCTAGTTATAAGCTTCAATGCTCAGCCAGCTGTCAATCACCTCCATGAGCATCTTCATCCCTCTTAAATATTCCCAGAGACTCTTCATCTCCTCTGTCAATCACCTCGGAGTGTCTTCAAGTCCTCTGGCATAAACCATCAGTGGTTTCTGGTAGTTACACTGTGACGTGCAACAATAGCCCTCCGATCTCCTTCAGTTTCATCCGCACCGTTGGATTAGCTGTGATTTATGCGTTTCGCACTTTCACAATTCAGAGATTTTGCGATGAGGCATCTTGACTCTTCATGTTGCGAGCTCCGAAAAGGAGCTTGGCTGCTCTAGCTTCCTCCTCTACGTGACCACAGGCGGTGACCACCGGTTATAGCGATATTTCACCTTTTCGGTATTTTGGCATTCGTATGATCCCATGTTTTGACACTCCCAGACGCGATCCCCGAAATTCCGAGGCAGAGCTTATTTGCACTAGGTCCTTCCTCCACGTGACCACAAGCTGCGCTATAAGGCACTGCGAACTTATGGTCTTCATTGACCCTGATCGATGATCCACAATCTCGATGATTCAATGGTCCAGATATTTTCGCGATCTCGCATCTTGCGGTTCCTTAGATGTGGGTTCTTGTCACTCCAAGTCATGATACGCGAAGCTCTGAGATGGAGCTTAGATCAACGGTCCATGATTTCGATGAGTCTACGGTCCAGATCTCATCGTGAATTCGCATCTCGCGATTCCTTCGATGGAGGTCCTTGTCACTCCAAGTTGCGATAGGCGAAACTCCGAAATGAAGCTTAAATCAACAGTTCACAATCTCGATGAATCTACGGTTGCGATTAAATCGTGATTTTGCATATCGTTATTTCAATGGTCATATTTCTTGCCTCTCCAAGTCGCGAGTCGCGAAACACGGAAATGGAGTCGCGGATCAACAGTCCCGATCAACACTTGATCTGACGGTCATCGGGAATTGTAAATGGGATCCAACAATCAGAAATGCTACTTCTTCTAGCACTTTAAAGAACGTGCAGGCTCTCCTGGATCCAATGGTGGTCGGA
Source organism: Picea engelmannii (assembly GCA_009831015.1). Taxonomy (NCBI): domain Eukaryota; kingdom Viridiplantae; phylum Streptophyta; class Pinopsida; order Pinales; family Pinaceae; genus Picea; species Picea engelmannii. Next base: position 170,902 of record ML784501.1, read on the forward strand.
CCCTATGCTCGGATCTAACGCCCGAGATCTATCCTCCATATCTATGCACTCCTCTTGTCTACATGAGATCTGACAGCCATCGGGAATTCTAAATTGTTGATCCAATGATCACTGTTGCTACTCCTCCCCATTATCACTGCGTTGTTGATCATGCTCCTGTACTCAAGCCATCATCACTACTGTACTTTCCATCAATGAGAAGCATACGTTGCCTGTAAAACATGCCAACAATCTCCCCCTTTGTCATTGATGGCAACTAAGGCACCCGAATTCTTTTCTCCCCCTTTGACATCAATGTCAAAGAAGAGACATGCTCCCCCTGAGATGTTGCAGTAATTTTAGGAGGCATTAGATATTCAAACATGCCAAGTCCCCCTAACACAATGGACTCTTTTAGGTGTGAGGCGAAATGACACCCAACTTCTGTCTGAGATATACAAAAGGTGTCTTGGCTAGGGGTTTAGTAAAGATGTCTGCAATTTATTCTGTAGTGGGAATGTAATGGACCTGAACAGTCTGATTGGTGACCTGCTCTCTCAGAAAATGATATTTTATGGGAATATGCTTGGTCTTGGAGTGGAATATAGGATTTTTAGACACACTAATGGCACTAGTGTTATCACAATGAATTGGGATCGGTGCAGTGTATTTTACCTCT
>ML784501.1:176803-195301 GCA_009831015.1 Picea engelmannii
TGGTTTCTCTAGCACCAACTAGAAGGAAGCACCAACTCCCTGGTTTCTCTAGCACCAACTAGAAGGAAGCACCAACTCCCTATGTTCAAGAACCCACTTGAACCTTTGAGGACACCAGTCCTCCCTAGCACCTCCCAACCACCCTGGATTATGAATTTGAAATACTGAAACCTATTACAGTGATATAGTGTTCAATAACAGCTTACCAGTGTCATCACTGTTCTGTAAGCTTTTGTTGCTTAGACTTCCTCGCTGTCTTCCAGCATGCATCCGTTTCCCATTCTGTTCTTCTGCTTTTATGCTCTGTGCGCCATGTCCATTCGCTGCACAGTTCTTCTTCTGTTCTTTTCAGCTGCTGCACTCTGATCCTTCTTCATGTATGAATCACCTTCAATAGCATCCACAACAATCCCAACAACAACAACAACCCCATATCTTCTCTGTACTGTGTATTTATAGCTTTTGTACCCCTTGTGCATGTAATGCGCGCAATTCCTTTGCATACTCACACCGCGCTGATATCCTCCACAACTTGAGTGCTCTGTCTGATCATCATCGTGACTCTTCAGCTTCTCTGGCCGTTTTTTTTTTACTCATTCAGCATCACTGTATGTTATGCTGAGATTTCTTAGTCTCTCTGGCAGTTGAGACTCTTCGTCTTCTCTGTGACAGTCGAGCTCACCTTCTCTGTTCCAGTTACAAGCTTCAATGCTCATCCAGCTGTCAATCACCTCCACGAGCATCTTCATCCCTCTTGAAGATTCCTAGAGACTCTTCATCTCCTCTGTCAATCACCCTGGAGTGTCTTCGAGTCCTCTGGCAGAAACCATCAGTGGTTTCTGGCAGTTACACTGTGACGTGCAACAGTAGCCCTCCGATCTCCTTCAGTTTCATCCGCACCATTGCATTAGCCGTGATTTATGTGTTTCTCACTTTCACAATTCGAAGATTCTGCTATGAGGCATCTTGACTCTTCATGTTGCGAGCTTCGAAAAGGAGCTTGGCTGCTCTAGCTTCCTCCTCTATGTGACCACAGGCGGTGACCACTGGTTATAGCAATATTTCACCTTTTCGGTATTTCGGCATTCGTATGATCCCTTGTTTTGACACTCCCAGACGCGATCCCCGAAATTCTGAGGCGGAGATTATCTGCACTAGGTCCTTCCTCCACGTGACTACAGGCTGCGCTATAAGGCACTGCAAACTTATGGTCTTCATCGACCCTGATCGACGATCCACAATCTCGATGATTCAACGGTCTAGATATTTTCACGATCTCGCATCTTGCAGTTCCTTAGATGTGGGTTCTTGTCACTCCAAGTCGCGATACGCGAAGCTCCGAGATGGAGCTTAGATCAATGGTCCATGATTTTGATGAGTCTACGGTCCAGATCTCATCGTTAATTCACATCTCGTGATTCCTTCGATGGAGGTCCTTATCACTCCAAGTTGCGATAGGCGAAACTCCGAAATGAAGCTTAAATCAATGGTCCATGATCTCGATGAATCTACGGTTGCGATTAAATCGTGATTTCGCATATCGCGATTTCAATGGTCATATTTCTTGCCTCTCCAAGTCGCGAGTCGCGAAACATGGAAATGGAGTCGCGGATCAACAGTCCCGATCAAGACTTGATCTGATGGTCATCGGGAATTGTAAATGGGATCCAACGATCAGAAATGCTACTTCTTCTAGCACTTTAAAGAACGTGCAGGCTCTCCTGGATCCAACGGTGGTCAGACCCTACGCTCGGATCTAACGCCCGAGATCTATCCTCCATATCTATGCGCTCCTCTTGTCTACATGAGATCTGACAACCATCGGGTATTCTGAATTGTTGATCCAACGATCACTGTTGCTACTCCTCCCCATTATCACTGTGTTGTTGATCATGCTCCTGTACTCAAGCCATCATCACTGCTGTACTTTCCATCAATGACAAGCATACGCTGCCTGTAAAACATGCCAACATATGTTATATTATTGAATTTGTGATATCTCTGTGCATTTCTTTCTTATATCTTTGCTCTCGATTCTTGCCAAAAATAATCCGGATCAATGGCCCACATATATGAATCCTAGCATTGGACCCGGGGGCACCATGGCTCCGATGCCTACTTCTTCGTTTGATATGATTCGTGTCCCCATGGGAGGTTGGAACCTTCCCCCCTATGGATCCAATACTAGCTATTATTTTTCAGGAGCCAGTACTCAGATGGGTGCTTATCCCACTTATTACACCCCACCCATGTATCTTTCGTCCGCCATGTCAGTTCCTTCGAACACTTTTTCCATGACAGGTCCTCAATTACCACCAGGTATTTCATATGTGGAGAATCAATTTTACAGTTCGGGATACCCTCTTTATGGGACCCCTTCACAAGGTGGCAACATATATCCTCACTCGAATAATCCTTATCCTACCTCAGTCTCTTCATAGACCTCAATGATGATGCTCGTCCAAACCTCTTTGGACCATTTTGGCGTGAACCAACACCTTTCTAGGTTGGGGCAAGAGGTACACCAAGTTCCTTCTTGTCTTGCAATTTTTCAGAATCAATCTTTTCCCGGACCGTGGAATCAAATGCCACCATATATCGCCAGCCCAGTCATTGTCAGTCATACTGGTGCTCCATCGCCAACCTCTGCCAGTCATGTTGGAGATGGGTCGATTTCTTCTACAAACTATGTTGACAGCTTGCCCCCAACCTCTACCAATTATGTTGGGGGCAAGGTTCTTTTTTCCCTGAATCATAACCATGTCACATCTCCCACCTCTATTCATCATACAGGAGACAACTCTCTTTCCCTTACTAGTTACATCGAGAAGCCTAGACGTCTCAGATGTAAACTGAAATTCCTTTGCAGGACTTGCGAAGGAAGTCACCTTACTCGTTTGTGCTCGGTTATTGTCGGGATACCAGAAGTGTGGGGCTCACCTAAAACCCTTTCAAATTCTGAAGCCTCTGTGGTTTCTCCTCACACCACTTCTCCCTTGATCGTCTCGATGGTTCCCCTGACATAATCTTTTCCCGACCTCACCCGCTTTGTTAAAGGTGAAGCATCTCTTGCCCCCGTTACTTTTCATCCTCTTTAGCCTATAATTGAAGAAGTGGCCACACCAGTGAAATCTCTGGCCAACCCTACTCTCCCTGAAGAGAATGATGCACCTTTCAGTCATGTCATCAACATTTCAAATCCTCCCCCTTCTGAACGAGAGATATTTATTCTTTCCTAGAACATTCTTCCTCCAAGTCCTGACGAAGTTCCCTTCGATTGGAACGATCTAATGGGTCATCCCATTCCCCCACCTATGTCTTTTCCATTAAGAGACATTATCCGAACCATCACAAAGACTGTAACCTCCATTAGCACTTTCTCCTCCTCGACTTGGAGAGCCTTGGGTTTTCCCAAGATTTTGTCAGCTATCCGTGAGATATTGACTTTCCGCAGAAGACCGAGACGAGAGCCTTGGCCTCCCCCTTTACATGTTGATTAAGACAGAAAAATGAGTCTCAGTTAAGCTCTTTTCTGACTCGTCTAAAAACTGAAAAGATTGTCGAGTGATTTGTCCCTTTCATGCTCGTTAAAGTTGGATTTGAAAGGTTACGAGTCTTAGTTAATCTCTTTTCTGACTCGCTACCAAAAATTGAAAAGATTGTCGAGTGAATTTGTCTTTTTCACACTCGTAAATTGGATTTGAAAAGACGTCTATTTGGCACAAGTTTACCCCCTTTTTCACACCAAGTAGACTAAAAGATATAAAAAAGGACATTTTTTGGCGTTAAGTTGTAATTGCATCTCATGCCCTCGCTTGCAGTATTGAGCCTTTATTCGGTTCTTGCTTTGCGTTACAAACCGTTGCCTAAGCAGTTTGCATCCTCAACCAAGCAGAGCCTTGTTTATATCCTTCACAATTTGGCACCCTATACCCTGGAAGGAACATCACCCCGAGTGTCCATATCCCGCATGCATTCCCTTGCATTAAGCATAGGTACGTTCCACTGCTGGAACTAGTTTTTCTTACTTGCAACACTTGTTCCCTCCTCTGTATCATAGCATTCATTTGTTATGAAAAAACAAAAAAAGACGGGCAGGAAGGGAGTACTATATTGTAATTGGAAGCAGTCGTGTCACCTTTGAACAGAGCACAAAGTTATCAAGTCCTTGTGTCATCATAATTTTGGGTTTAGAATGGCCTTAGGAAGCTGATCTCGCTACAAAATTTTCTCTACTGACTGGTTACTCTTCTAGTCCCTACAGAGAACATTATGGATGCCTCCTGCATCTAATTGTCACATCATTGAGTCCATGCTGCCGTAGTCCACCATATGTCTCATGCTCTTGTTCAAAGGAAGTCTATCAACCTGTGTTGTCCACTCCTCAGAAATCTTGACTTTGCATGTCGGCCATACCCTCAGTTTGTCTCAGAATCACATGATACTTTGGTCTTATCATGCACCCTGGAACTACTTTCATCATTGGTAGGTCACCTTGAACCCAACAATCGACATTTCATCATTGGTCGTTGACTGGGTGGTTTCCCTTGTGTTCGACGGCAAGATATCTATTCACACTTTGGGATTCATGCAGTGTCTTGGATGCCATTAGCTTTATTGGTGGTTTCCTCGCCTTTGTCAACATTTTTTCATCATTGGTTTCTATTCAAAGGGTCTTTTTTGTGTACCACTTGCATTTGGCACACGCGAAAGACGCATAGGGTCATTGGTTCGTGAACATGTTCTTCGTCCGATCTCCACCAAATCATGAATCTCCTGCTTTATTCCTCATGCTGACTGATGAGAGATGCCTCAGTTCTCTCCTTTCAGCGAGTCTCTTTCCATCGACTTCAACTCATTTATTCTGGATATGGGACCTAGAATTTTATGAGTACCTTGAGGCTTGCAGTCAGTAGTGGCAGACCATCTCGCCATTGACAAATGGGAATACATCAATGTCTCCTGATCAATGGATTTCTCAAGTGTTCGACATCGACTCCTTTTTCACACTTGGAGGAATGTACTCGGTGCCTTGATACCTACTTTCATTATTGGTAGGTTGTCTCGCATTTGTTAATGGTATACCTCAATGACTGGTGATCAAACGATGTCTCATCGTGTTCGACCTCAACTCCTTTATTCACATGATGTATACTTGCACCTTTGGCAGATAGTGTAGAAGACTTGAAGACATCACTATGTGGCCGTAGCTTTCCTGAGCTGTTGCTTCCCCTTCATTGGACCAGTACCTATTTGACTTCAGTAATCAAGGGAGATCAGATTGTACTAAATGATATACAAATATCTTCAGATTGATTTTGATACTGGTCTCACTGGGCCCTGTTCGTGACTATGACAACTTTTGGTATGTAACTGCATTTATATTTGCCTATTCATGGCCATGAACACTTGTTTAGTATATTTTCCACATGGATCTGCATTGTATTCTTGGCAGCCATGTATGCAAAGTCAGTACATAATGTAATGAGCAATTGAGTTCATCCAGATGGTTCTCTACCACTCCACTTCTGGGTTATTTATAATGTATTTCGGCCATCGCAGATACTCCTCTGATCTCACACATTAGGGGGAATCTGTTATAGAAAGATTTGTCTCACCATTGCTATCTTGCACAGAGGGCCTTTTTCCATTTCCCTATGCAGACTTATCATCCCTTTTTGATGAATCTAGAGCTACAAATATACATTTTTCCACATATACGCTCCCTATTTGCTATACAAGATGCGTATACGCTGGCTGCTCCACTATAGCTCACGTACATTGGGATTTGTGCCATAAAATACAAAATGAGGTCGGGTTTCCACGTCACGACATGATATCTATGATCCTTGGCCTTCTATATACTGGAAACGTCCCGACTCGGCCCTTCAGTTGCATTCTGAAGGCTATAAGAGCACAATTTCGAGCTATGGAAAGGAGGAGAAAGCATTCAACTTTGAGAGCAAAGTTACTATGGCGAAATTGCTTCATATTGAGTCTGCATCCCTCTGTCCCTCAAGTTTGAACACAGTGTTCAACCCCAAAACTCTTTCCCTATTGTTGAGAGGACCTCATTGCCTCTTTCCTATGAGCTTGCCTTTGGTGGAGGATTGAAGTGGTGGAGACCTAGTTGGAAGGAACTTGGTTTCTTGGTTTCAAACCGTGCCAACATGAAAGTCTATATCATTGTCACTTTTGTTGATCAATTATTAATAGAAATACTCCTTTCCCGTCCTATTGATATCTTGCAAATATATGATTATTATCCATGGACATGTTTGTAATGTTTATTAATGGATTATGCTATCTGATGTGCTAACCTCTTATATATTATCATTGTATACTTGCTCTGCTCGTTTGTTGAGAACTTCTTGCAGGTATAAAGCTTTGGGTCAAAGTGCTCAACGGTGGAACATCATCAAACGTTGGATCGAGGTAGGCCTCTTTCTTATATTGCACATTAGTTTATATAACATATGTTGGAATTGAGTTGTTTTCTGCAGTCATACCTGTCTGTTGTGGTTTACCCTTGGCCATAGAGAGTTTTTCCCTTGCAACACTACCATGTGGAGAAAACCTCATAAAAAGGTGAATCTAATCCTCATCTTTAATACAAACCCCATAGCCCAATGGAAAATTAATGCATTCTTTCAACCAACTATTACAAACAAACAAACAAATTTGTACTTTCACAACTAGCCTAACATTTAAAAACTTAAAAAAATCTAAATCTTATAGAGAGATCCCTCTTTGAAGCTGGCAGGGCTAGATCCCATCTTCAAAAGTGGTTTTGATAGTTACCTATGTCAATTTCTTCTACCCTTTGACAACCTATGGGAATTATAGAGTGCTAACAACCCTAATGGATAAAATTGCTTCCTTATCGCTGATTTAAATTCCGACCATGAGGAAATAAGATTACCACACTTACTTCTGTCCTGAAGCTTGCTCTCCCACCATACGAGAGCAGTACCTTCCAACCGAAGAGAATCCAATTGCACTTTAACTTCCTCTTCATCAATATGTTGAACACAACAATACACTTCAACCTGTCGGAACCAATTATCTAGCTTTTCAGGAATAGCATCTCCATTAAACAAAGGTAAAACAAATTTTACATCAAGCTTTAATAATGGTTTCTTAAAAGAGGCTTTATGGCTAGAATGATGAGAATGATGAGAATGCTCAGAGGAAGAAGAAATATAACTTGAAGGTGAATATGGAGGCTCAGGAGGATCTCCTCCAACCCCTCGGTTTACTGAAGCATCATCATCAACATGTGCTTCCATTTTCTTCCCTTTCTTCTTCATCCTCTTCTCGTAATCTCCATACATTCGTTCGACCATTTCTGACATGTGATAAAAGACCATATGAAAGTTTTTCTCCTGTTCATCACGCTTGTCTTCTTCTGCCATTTTCTTCCTTCCGGATGCACAACCAACTTCGAGATTGAAAGTATTAAGGGTTCCTTCACCCTGCTTATGCTTGGCCCTAGTAAGCATTCACTCTCAACAATTCAAGTAAAAAACGACTGCTCTAATACCAACATGATTCATGATCTTTTCATCGAGTGACTTATAAAGAATTGCATTAAATGAACATAAATTAAAGTGCACCATTAAAGAAGGAAAAACTCAATAATGAAGAGACATAAGCATCAAATACGAACACAAAAACTTGATAACGGAGTTCATCCCTGGTGGACTATGTCTCTGGGTCCTTCTCTCAAATGGGTAGGCTTTTTCATTAACTCAACAAAAGAATTTGGAAAAATACATAAGTATACCTCATTCTGAAATCAAGCTGCAAAAATAATGCTCAGATCAGAAAACAGACAACACCACTAAATTCATGGCATTGAATTACCAAAAAATGACTGTCTCCACGCCTCGATATGACTCTGGCACTCCCAGGCCCAAGAAGAAATTCGTCTTGGTTTCTGTGCCCCTCTGCAACTTGTAATTAATGACTGTGATGCATTGAAATGTGTGCCCACGACCGTACCACACGTGCACCTCTTCCTTCAGGGCTTGGCGAAGTCGACACTTAAGTAAATTCCATGGCGATTATTACAAAGCATGGGTCGTTGGTTTGGGCGTGAATGTTAAGGCGTAGTATGGGGAGGAGGTCTTGGGTTCAAACTCGCGAGCCTCCCCCTTTTGGTTTGGTTTGTTTGTAATATATATAAATATAACATGTTGCTCCACCAACTTTGGCGGTGGCGCTATCCAGGATCCCAACAATTAGAACGTGGCCATATTTGGCGTGGTCCACTAGATTTGGCAGACCCGCCAATATTTTTTTTTTTTTCAAAATTTGGTTATGGGTTGTCATTGTGCTTTTGTCGCTTTCCATGTGGCAACTCCTGATTGGGCCAAGTGGAAGCCTCCCATTCCGCCATGCCATCCTCTGCCATGTTAGCTCCATGTCATCGTGCCACGTCATCGTACAGACTGCCATGTGGCACAATTCTATTGGTCCACGGATCGATCCGAAAATGCCAAAACTGGGTGACACGTGGTAGCCTCTGGTGCTGCCATGTCAGCATGACACGTGTCACCTTTTTCTCCTGCCATGTGTACTATACGGATGCTGACTCATCCCCTACTGACTGGGCTAGGTTGACCAAACTTTGACTGCAAATATATTTCATTCCGTAACTTCGTTTGACGAGCCGTTTGCGCCGTTAGAAATCTTGCGACACACTCTTCGCGATAATGTCATTTTCATTGAGTTTTGGGAACTTTGAATTTTTCCCTTTCTTTCTCTGTTGAGGCCATTCTGAGTGTCCTGAGTTGCCTCTATGAGTTTTGAGTTATTCTTAGCCTTCTTTGGATCCTTTTTGGATCAATCAATTAAGGACAACATTGAATACCTCTATTGTAATTTTATGATAACCCTCTCGAATTCCATTAACAATTTCTCTATCGAGGTGTTGGATAAAAAGGAAAATAGAATGACCAACCTTTGGTATTATAAAGTGTGTAAGATTGTTAGAATATCCATTAGGGATGATTCTGATGAGTTCTTAAGATCCAATAAGATGAGTAGGTACAAATACCTAATTAAAAGACAAAAAATGTACTATATAAATAGAAAACAAGAGAATCTTTTACACCTCTCTAAGTTAGATCCTAAGAAATTCTGGAGCTAAATTAGAACTTGTAAAACTAGAGAACAATATGATTACTTTGAGGCACTGAAATTCCTACCTTAAAAATATTTACGAATCCATTGATGTCGTGGATAACATTCAAACCCTTTCTATAGAGGAGGAAGGTTTTTCTTTAGAAGACATAGAGTTTGGGGTTAACTTGGCTCACAAAAGGAAAATATAAAGACATCAAAGGCTACTAAGTAGAAATCCTAAAAATTGGAGGATCTATCCTCATCAATTACATTCACAAGCTTTTCAATTTAGTAGTCAAGTAGGGTTTCCCTAAACTCTGGAATTAAAGCCTTATTGTTTCTATTTTTTAAAGTGGGGATAAAAACAATCCTTCTAATTATAGAACCATTATGTTTAGCCCTCTCTTAGCCAAGTTATACATAATTATTTTGGAAAAGAATATTACCATATGGATAAAAAGCCATGAAAAAGGAGTTAAAGGCTAAGATTGATCTAGGAGTTATCATTCAACTGTGGAATGCCTTTTTATGCTTATGATCATTGTATAGGGATGTTGCATTAATAAAACCAATCTCCCATGTTGCTTCATTGACTTTAAAGAGCATTTCACATAGTGCCCAAAAATAACCTTTGGAATAGATTAGAAGAGCTAAAAGTACCTTTTGAGTTGAACAATGCTACAATAAGGTTGTACGAGAACGTCATTGCCAAGTTTAGGAACTCTAAGGGCTGGTTGGAAGAAATTAATTGTAATATAGGAGTTAAGCAAGGTTGTCCCTTGTCCATTACCCTTTCTGGCATATACATTTACAAGTTAGAGGGTTGCTAGGAAGAAGTAGGATGTGTCAACGCATTTCTAGCTGGAATAGTTGTCATCCTTCTTCTTTGTGCTAATGATATTGTTCTTAGGCAAGGAGTCTCTATGATCTCAACAAACAACTTAAGATTCTGAAGGATTTTTGATCTAGTACATGTATCATTGTTAACAATATCAAAAGATAGGTTGTGATAATGAAATCCAAAAAGATCATTTACTCTAATTTCATGTATGATAATGATAGCTTGAAGGAAGTGACTTCATAAAAATATCTCGAAATCGACCTTCATAACAAACTCAAATCAAACTATAGCATTGAGAAAATGATAAATGGAGGGTGAAGAGCTTGTTATGGACTTGAAAACAATTGTAAATCAATGGACCTTTGGATTTTGAGATAAGAAGAAACTCATCTTTGAGACTCTCGTCACTCCTTTTATGGTTGTGAAGTTTGGGGTTGCAACATCTATAAAGAATCATAGAGAAAGAGCAAATCCAAAAGCATTTTATAACTTATAATTTTAAAATTAAAGGCAATATACCCTATCATATCCTCCTCATAAAAGCAAGTCTCCCCCCATTGAGAGTATGGCTATGACTAGGTACTTTAAGTACAAAATCAAGATAAACAAAATGGAAGCCAAGAAGATTCCTAAGGTTGATTCAAAATCCATTGAAAACCACATGGTTTGCATAAAGATACCAAGTTTTGGGAAAATCATTGAGGTATCGAGGAAGGGGCCACTTCACATAAAAACTATAACTTAAAAAATATTATTACATCTAAATTTAAGAAGAAATTGTGGTGCAATAAAAAATTAGAGGATACTAGAAAATTAAGATACTTCATGGGGATGATCAACCCTAATTTAGAAGATCAAAATTATCTCTTTATTTTAACTAGCTCATAAAGAAAAAAATAAACATTGTTAAAACAAGAACAAACTCCATAGTGAAATAGGACATTCAACACTTCCTAAAATGCTCACTATCCAAGAATTTATTATCTTTGTGACACTAAAAGAGTTGAAGATGAAAATCACTTTATCTTATAATACTATGTCTACAACCATATTAGATATCAATTTCAAAGTATTTACTACAAAACTAACCTTCCAAACCTTTTAACTTATCAACACTATAGAAATTTACAATAGTAATTTAGGAAGGATGTTATTAAAACTTTTCATTATAAAAAAAACAATTAAAAACACTTATAATTAAAAATATTAAAAATGAAAAATAATATATTTAAAATGATCATGGCTTCAACTTTCCTACGTTCTGACATATGAAGCAGGATTACATTGCTATACATATGTTGTTGACAATGAACTTTGTTTCAGATTAGTATAGATCTGTTGACATTACTATCCTGTTTGTTAGAAATATGTTTGGCCTCATGGTTACGATGACTGGAACCAAGTCCTAGGTCAAGCTAGTATCAGGAATTGACAGTTGTTTTTCCCAACTTAATAAGTGGAAATGCAAAATATCTCACCACTGAGATAAAATATTACAATGATGAGCCAAAGATTTAAACAAGAAGAATGTCCAAAATATCCACATATTTTTAGCAATTTTTTAGATCTTTCTTCGTGAGTTCAAACCTGGCCAAGCCATTGCCCATATAGGCGCCCGTACCTGGAAGTAATGACGAGCCAACGATTTAAATAATAAAAATCTCCAAAATATCCATGCATTTTCTCAGAATTTCTGACCCCTTCATCGCGAGTTCGAACCTGGCCCACCTAAATGCATTTTTAATTTCTTCCCCGTTTCATTGCGAGTTCGAACCCGACTCAAGCCATGGCCGGCGTAAACGTACTCTCAGAATTTCTTACATGTTTCGTTGTGAGTTCAAACCTGGCCCAATCCATGGCCCGCCTAAACGTACTCTCAGAATTTCTTACCTATTTGGTCGCAAGTTCGAACCTGGCCCAAGCCATGGTTCGCCTAAATGTACTCTCAAAGTTTCTTACCTGTTTTGTTGTGAGCACGAACCTGACCCAAGCCAAGGGCCGAATAAACGTACTCTCAGATTTTTTTTCGGAATTTCTTACCTGTTTCATTGCAAGTTCGAACCTGGTCCAAGCCATGCCCGCTTAAACATACTTTCAAAAGTTCTTAGCTGTTTAATCGCGAGTTCAAACCTAGCCCAAGCGATGGCCCGCCCAAACGTACTCCGAGAAATTTCTTACCTGTTTCGTTGCGAGTTTGAACCTGGCCCAAGTCATGGCTTGCCTAAACGTAATCTCAGAATTTCTAACCTGTTTTGTTGCGAGTTCGAACCTGGCCCAAGCGATGGACCACCTAAACGTACTTTCAGAATTTCTTACCTGTTTCGTTGCGAGTTTGAACCTGGCGCAAGCCATGGCCCCGCCTAAACGTTCTCTCAAAACTCCTTACCAATTTCGTTGCGAGTTCAAACCTGGTCCATGCCATGGCCCGCCTAAATGTACTCTCGGAATTTTCTCAGAATTTCTTACCTGTTTTGTTACGAGTTCGAACCTGGCCCGCCTAAACGTATTTCTATCGCGCGTGCATTTTCACAGAATAGTTGACCACCCATTTTCACACTCAAAATCAAATGCAGATAGTTAGGACACTCCAAATTGAATGCAACCACTCCAAATTGAAAAGCAATGAATAGATGTCAGTTTGCACTTGCAAAGCCTCCATTGTAGCGGTGGAATAATATATATATATATATATATATATATATATATATATATATATATATATGCGCAATGGTTAAATGTCCGATGCCGCTTTGAAAGAATACACAGTGGTGGCTTCACACCGTTTTGTGTTGGTATTACTAAACAGTGAACGTGTGGTTTTGAGATATTTGAAAATATATGAGTTAAGCTTGGGGAGTGTTTTTGATGTGTTACAGAGGAGATAGCATAGAGGGAAGTTATTGAAAAAAATCAGAGCGAAGTTATTGAAAAAATCATGGCTGATCCTGGTTTTGGGTTTTGTCCCTGGACTTATTAGTTCGGTCATACATATGACAATCGACCAAATATTACGGCACATTAATTGTTAGATTCATAATGAAGAAAATAGCAGAAATATAATGTAAATAACTGAAGCAATTAGGAAACTATGAAGAACAGAGATAAATAAACAAAAGCAGAAAATGCATACTCTATTCATCAATGCTTCTGTAAATCATCATATACATAGATGTACATATATAATACAAAAGACCATAACTGTCACGTAACTAAATAACAGTTAGGTTAACTTAACTATCCAACTAACTTATGATTAGTGTTTTAACATCCCCCCTTAATCATAAGTTTGTTCTTGCCTGAAAAACTGCCACTACTTGACAATCACATGTGTCAAACGAATATTCAGAAGGTTGGTTGAAGATTCTCTCTGAACTCTGAAAAGAAAATAGCATAAGTTGATGTCTTCTACTAAATTGGTGGTTTAAGGTTGACCACAAACTCCTCTGGTGGTTTCAGGATGACCACAAACCAATTTGGTGGTTTCGGGATGACCACAAACCGAATGTCTAGCAGAAGTTGATTTCTTCTACTAAATATGAAAATGTAACAAGCATAAATTCATGTCTTTTGCTCAATTGGTGGTTTTAAGCTGACCACAAACCATATCAACAACAATATGTTCAGGAACAAGACTGCATACCAAGAACTAGGTTGCATACTTGATTCTCTGTTCACAGGCTCAAAATCAAACTTGGAACCTGACTCAACTAGATTTCCCCCCTGTCAGGGACAAGTGGTTCCAATTCCCTTGACCGTCATTCACAAGTATGGCCAAGAAGAGATCCAGCACATCAAATTGTCTTCCGGCGGAGTCTGAAGACTCAATCTTCAACTCAGAAGACTACATCAACTAGGCCCCGATCAAATCCTAAATCATTAAATCTTGAAAAGCATGCATGTTCATCAACTGTAGAAATATCTCCAATCAAGTACCACTGTACTTGTGTATAAATCCGACGATAAGACTGCTCCAATAAATTGGCTTCCAAACGCCAACGCCAATTCCCTAACCATCCAAAATGAAGTTGTTTCCTCTTGAGCTTTTGGCACCTTGCTGAGGGGTGATTTGCCTTCCCACAAAATCTGCATGGGTGAAGATCAAAACAGTTTGACTTATCATGGCCAAACCGGTGACAATGTTTGCACTGTATGGGTTCTTTATCTGACCGATTAGCAACATCATCATCAGCTATATCTTGTACCTGTTCCTTACCAATATCTGCAAGCTTTGTCGTCTTATCATCATTCAAAAAACCTCCACTCACAAAGCAAACAGGTTCGCTATAATTAGGAAAATGAAAAAGGTTGTCAACATCCTGTACATATCCTAGTCCATATCGATTTCATTTAAATCGTAATTCTTCCCATGGTCGAACAATACATTTATCCACAACTTTTTCTGACATAGGGAGTTCATCTAACTGATCTTCATGTTTATGAATTTCATTCAACTGAGCGTCTTCATTCTCATCCTTGATGTCAATTTGTTTGTTAAAATCACATTGTTGGTGTCGAAGCAAACTTAACTCATCAGACAAAAACTTGTTTTGATGTTTGAACATATCAATCTTCTTGTGTGTTACTTGTAAACAAGTAATCACTGTACTGAGGGTGCACTTGTTTATTGCAATTGTAGATTCCGTAGTTGAGTTAATTAACGTGTGCAATATTGTAAATAGTTCTTCAATTCTTGCCATTATGCAGAATATGGAAGAGAGATGCTTGTATGTTGATGCCACGAAATTTAATTATGTATCCTGTTGTGCATGCCAAGAGCGATCGTCCGATGCATAAATGTGCCAAAAACTACAGGATAACCAATGACTCACACAAAGATCCTAAGATAGACCCCCTTATTCAATTTCGGGTGGGTCAAAGAAGACTCCTTATAACACCTTTACAACCACCTTATAACTTCATTACAAAATTTTTTGAGTATATTATCAATGTGATCCCACTTGAATTAAATAAGGATTTTAATCCACTTATTACTCCCCAATAAAAACTCTTAGAAAATCTTTCATAAAGTTATAACCCTCCATTAACATATTCTCATTTTTTAGATGAAATATGAGGTGTTGTTGTTAGCCAAGTAACAACAAACTGGTTCTGTCTAGTTTCTCTCCACTTTCTCCACATTGAGGGTTATATTGCCACCCTGAAAAACTACTAAATCAATAGTTTCAAATACTTGATTACGCTGCACACCAATGCATCTTTCAATCTAATGTATACCCAAGGAGATCCTTCACATAATAGCACCCTTAATAGGGAGTTCACAATCGAAAACAAATTACATCTGCAACTTTAGAACTTTTAAGATACTACAAAACTTGAAATCATATTCAAGCTTTAATAATTGAACTGTTGTTCCCTGGAATGTACCAAAAATACAAGACTTTCTTCCCTTGATGAAATAACCATTCTACACAACTGGTGCGATTTTATCTCTTTTGTGCTACAGGGACCGACTTTAATAGTTTTGTTGAAGTCTACAATTGTTTTATTGAAGTCTACAAGTTCTCAACCCTAATTGGATAGAGTCACAATTAATAGAAAAACACTTTTTTATTAACCTATTTTAATAATAAAGTTCAGATCTAACCTTCATTGCTCTTTGAGTCTCGTGCGGATATCTTCATTGCTTTTCCACATCTCTTTCACTTCACATCTCTTTCACTTCGGAGATCTGAAAAATGCCATTGAACTCTCGAAACCTCTGCCATCAATTACTGATTCGATTTAAAGCTCAATATTGTGCTGATCTCGGCCATATTAGTGCCTTTCAATTTTTCAACCCTTCAACGATCTTCTCCGCAAAGCCTCCACGTTACCAATACAAAAACTTGACTGCTCTTCTTCTGCTATGCAGCCGCAGTTTCAATAGCGATTCCTCTTCTCTAAATGAGAGTGATTTCCATATCCCTGGGTTCTGGTCAGAATTTCCGGCCCACGACCATCTCTTAACCAATACATGATTTATCTTTAGTCGGATGTTGAACGACTCGTCTACTCTCAATTATGGCTATTGATTGCAGTCTTACTGATCTGTGTCCTTATGGCTCTGGTCACAATCCACATATCGAGGGTTCTAATGAAATGAAGCTGACTTCTCTCAGGGGAGATAACAACTGGAGGCCTGTGAAGCAGTTTTGGAACCTTCGATCACCTCTTCGACACCAGTGTGGAATGTCACGGTGATCTGAGGGGGGTGGTCATCCATTCATCTCTTCACAATAATCTGGCAGTTGTGTCTCTTAGTCCAATTCCAAGATTGGGCTCCACGACCAAAATCCTTACCGCTCACTCACTACAGGCAGCATGCAAACTCTCAAAGGTAGACCGCCTCCCTCAGTAGTGATCCAATCTTCTTTGGAAATCCACCTCTCAACAACGATCTAATCCATAGAGCATCAGTCTTCACGCCTCTCTATGTCTTCACGCCTCTCCATGCCGGTCACGCCTCTCCTTGCTCTGATACCACTCTGATACCACTGTTAGATTCATAATGAAGAAAATAGCAGAAACATAATGTAAATAACTGAAGCAATCAGGAAACTATGAAGAACATAGATAAATAAACAAAGGTAGAAAAGGCATACTCTATTCATCAATGCTTCTGTAAATCATCATGTACATAGATGTACATATATAATACAAAAGACCATAACTGTCATGTAACTAAATAACAGTTAGGTTAACTTAACTATCCAACTAACTTATGATAAGTGTTTTAACATTAACAATGCCCTTCGCTGCAGGAAAGTGTTGGCCGCTTTGAAAGATAGATTAATGAGTATCGAGCCTATGATCAAGGAGGTCCATCATTGCAGGCTGGCATTGAACGAGCACAAAGATGAGGCTTTTTCTATTGACAAATGGCTCAAAGAGTTGCAGGCGCTTCTCAAATCAGCATCAGAAATTGTGCATCGGTGTACAATACCAATGTGGGATGTTGTTTCTCTATATAAAACCAGCATGTAGATCACCGATTTGATTGCAGATATCAACCAACATCTAAAATTGTCTCCTTTGGTTCACCTGCTCTAAACACAAGAGCTAACTCGGAAGATCTTGGAGGGACAAAAGAAGATTAATTGAAGTATCAAAGCATTGGCTTCCTCAAGCAATGTTGCAAGCACTTCCCGAGCGACTCATGCTCCAATAGGCACAACAAGGACTACGATGATTGACTAACCCCTTATAGTGGGACAAGACAAAGCCTTTGCAAGTATGGACAGATGGATGATAGATGATGTAGAGGCTAACAGCATTGGCATGCTTGGCAAGGGTGGATTGGGGAAAACTCTGCTTCTCCAGCGACTCTTTAACAACAAAAAGATGAGTTATCACTATTGCAACGACATTCTACTATGGCTAACTATTTCTCAAAGTTCATCCTTTAGAAGTCTTAGCAATGAGTTCTATAGACAAATAACCTTGCAAACAAATGTAGATTTGGATGAAAATAAGAACAAAGACGGTGTAAGAATATGGTTGAGTGAGAAACTACAACATAGTAGCAGGTTTGCTTTGTTCTTAGATGATGTATGGGAAAAAGATGTTACCGGATTGTTGGAGGGATCGGGCATAATGCGGGCTGTAACTGACCATTCCAACTCCAAAGTTATTGTGAGTTCTAGGTATCACAATGTACGGTTAAAACTGGGAGTTGCACACAAGTACACAATAACAATGGAGAATTTGTTCAAAGATGAGAGTTGGAAGTTGTTTGCATATCATGCTTTTCCCTATAATAATAGAAGCATACAGGCAAACATCGATGAGGAAACCACCAAGTCGGTGTGTCAGAGGTGTGGAGGGCTTCCCCTGGCATTAAAAGTAGTAGGGAGGGCAATGGCCGAGTGTACTACTCCACAGGAGTGGAAATGGGCTGCCCGAAGGCTACCAAACGACCATAGCCTCGATGTTTGCTTAAGGTTGAGTTACGATGCACTTGGAAAGGAGGACATTCATTTGCAGTTATACTTTCTACACATAGCTGCATCCTTCTTAGAAGATCAGATTATTCATGATTCCGCCGTGAGTAGGAGAAGGGCTGCTGATAAGGAAAACTCGTCATCAAGTTAGCTACAACTCATTCGCGAAGGGAAATGTTTATCTCAACCATTTAGCGGATCGTTGTTTGATTGAACCGATATTAAGAAGCATGGATGAGCGCATAGTCTTCTTCAAGATACATGACGTCCTCTATGATTTGGGAATCCATATTTCCGAGGCCAAAAATACTTTCTATTGCCATGTAGGTTAGGGTTTGACAACATTGATGTAACACCATGTTTCCCCCAGTTTGTAAAAATAACTATACTGGCCAAGAACTGTGGCAAACTCAAAAATGTAAATGTGTGATGTGAATGGACCTTGTGAAAAAGGTTAATGAATGTGAATAATATTATGAATATATATAAATATATATTGTAGGACTGCTGAGAGGGGATATGCTGAAAAAGAGACCATGATGGCTGAAGAAAGGTGGTGGAAGGCACCTGGAAAGGTGGCGTTAACTT
>ML784501.1:214931-233345 GCA_009831015.1 Picea engelmannii
GAGGGGCAAGTCTTCACAGTACCTGGAATCGACGTTGGCCAAACTCACTTGGGCTCCTTGGAGGGTATACCCACGATTATGTGTGGGAGCTTGCACCAGGGTGTAAGTCCATTAAGCAGGTCGTCAACGTAACTTTTCCACCCGCTCTATCTCAGCCCTTTCTTACATTGTTCTCGCGACGTTGGATTTCATCACCAACTAGTGTGTTCACTGTGAGAAGGTTTTGTTTGTTTGCTTTCTTACTAGATTTTTAGCGTGTGTTGTTTGTTTTCCCTAGCGGAGTCGCCAATTTTGTTATCGGACTAATCGGTAGGTGTGGACACTAACTGATCTCCCTAGATCCACCTAGATCTAGAACAAAACACACCAGAACATGACGCTTTCCTTAAGTTTTAAATATTGAATTTACTAACTAAAGAGAAATAGGTGACATACCGTTTAAATGTCGCTTCCTCTCTCCATCGCCATCCTAGCTCCATTCCAATGCTCATACAATGATGATCCTACAAAAGAACGCAACCAACCAAAGTGATAGTAATAGAATAAACTCAATATAAACCTATGTATGTGATCAAGGAATCATACAATAAAACACAACAAGCTTTATAGGAAACAATAATATTACTGTATCATATTAAATGTGAAAGAGAGATTACAACCATGGCCTTGATTTCGTAAGGTCCCTTCCAACTGTCCTTCATTCCCCACACACTTCTTGCTCCAAGGATTCTGAGACCATGGATTTGATAGCTACTCACAATCTATCTTGACAAAGCAAATCTCAAAGCCACTCCAACCAAGCTAATAATTCCAAGCCAACCAAAGCTAAGCTCAAAATCTAACTTTCTCCATGAGATCTCCTCTCCTTTTATAAGTTGAAGAGGATAAGGTGAGCAGGTTAGGCTGATCCCACTAAATCATGAAAGCGAGTAAGATCCAAACCATTCAGATGCCACCTCACCATAGAAATTTCTCCTTCTAGAAGATTCGAGAAAACGCTTGTTTTTCCCATGTGTAGGCATTCTTGCATCCTGCCTATAGAGCAACATGCGAACATCTCACACCCTAGCTATGGTGCAACCTGTGAGAATCAGGCATTCTCGCACCTTGCCTATATAGCAACCTGGGAACTTCCTTTTTTATAGGGTTTTTACAAGGGAAAATGCAACTTGTTTTCTCAGGAAAAGTTCTTTTCCCTTCTCTCTTTAGGAACTCAGGCCACTGACCCCTCTGAAGGAAACATATAGGTTTACATCATTAATGGTCATAGGGATGACAAAAATAATGTGTAACACCGAAGATTTAACCAGGGCCGTTGGTCTAGCGGACGATCACAGCCGTTGATCGTGATCAAGGTGGAAAAAGGGGTTTCCTAGCAGGCGTCATATCGGAGTTTCGGGAATCGAAACTTCGGGAGTTTTGAGGACGAGAGCCCAAAGACATTTCGGGAACGGGAGTATCGAAAACACGAAATGATTGAGGACCGTCCATCATAGGAGGATGCGTGGCAACAATCAAAGTTTTCGAGGGAAAATCCTGATAAGGAAGAGTCATCGACATATCGGGGTTCGACATTTCATGAATCTTGAAGACACGAGACATGCGCATTTCGGGAACGAAAGTTTCGAAATCGAAAAAGGCAGAAAGTTTCGTTATGGGGCTAGGTGACGTCATATCGGGAAATTGGGAATCGGGGATTCGGGAGTCCCTTTGACAAGAGGTCGGGCTCTCGTCATGATAAGTCCCGATGGGAATATGATGACGGTCATATGAGAGGAGGTCATATTGGCCAAGGCATAGCCCAGAGAGATAATTTTTGATCGAGGCCTGATCGACACTTAGGCATTTCAGCACTCGGAATACCGAAGGGCATGTTCCCCTCTGCCCACAAGTCCTAAAACCCAGACTTGCAAACTCCCGCCTGTTAGCACGAGGGTTAGGTCTCGATCAATAGGCGAGATCCTTTCAGAGGATCCAGAGTCTGGGACGACCGTTAGATGTGAGGAATAGAGGCCGTCGTTAAGATGGGGCACAAATGCGCATTGGGATTCAATGTTTGCTGAGTTGCCCGTTCCATTGGCCATTCGCTAGCCCTGTCGGGGTTCGACGGTTGCAGAGTTGAACGATTTGACATTCCTGTAGCGTTGAGTCACATAATGTAAAGAGGCGCCATAGTTATTTGACCTATGATCATGACCCATGATCACATGGGAGTAGACAGGGAAAGAACTAGCTTACGCTAGGCCTCCACAGATGTTTCGGGGGTTCCGATTCTTCAGAAATCAACAAAAAAAAGTTTGATTTCGGTAGTGGGTGTGCTACAATTGAATGCAGATGAATGTTCTGGATGCACTCGAATTTTGTTTATCCGTAACAAGTTGTGTTCGCTGCCCGAGTCAATGAGAGTTCTAGAATTATGTTCATTATTAATGGACGGGAACAAAGATTTAACAAAAATTCCAAAAAGGGTTATTGGGAGTATGGTCTCTCTTAAGGTTCTGGATTTGAGTGGGATGTCAGTGCGTGTGGGGTCTTTGAAACAACTAGAATGCCTCTTGTTATCAGGCATGCCCATCAGCTTACTACCTGCATCTGTTACAAATCTTGTAAACCTGGAGATTCTTGAGCTTAGTCGCTCTAGCATCACGGAATTACCGACCGACCTTCATAATTTGAAATCTCTAAAGGATCTGCCACGGATAAATGTGAACATTTGTTGTATCTACCTTGCAGTTTCTCATGGCTTACCTGTTTGTGGTGCTTGTCGATGTATGGATGCACCATTGTATGCACTTACATGAGTTATGTTGTATCATCATGGGATCCACAATGTTTTCATGATCCACATTATATATCATTATGGCATTCATCATGAATTATTGTCCTCTCTTGGTTCATTTCTTCTGCACTGGCAATAAGTTGTTTTATTAACTTGTAAAGTTTCCTTGTTGACATGAAATGTAACCGGAGATCTAAACTTCCTTTTTTTTTATCATAAGGTACCCGCTTCAATGGGATTCAAAACTAAGCGATCTTTGTAGGTTCCAATCGTGATGAAGACATTTATTTATTTATTTTTTTCTTTTTTGAATAATCTTTTCTGTAAAATGGTCCTTTTATTTCTCACTTGTGATAAATGAAAGGTTCCATGTTTGATGATTCCTTGCAAGATCCTAAAAGCATCAGGTTTCATAGCTTGAGATTAGCAAGGTTAAATCCAGTCCCCACGCTATACTTACAGCGGGAAGGAGAAATCTATAGGTTGGTTATGCATAAAGTAAGTTTAGAGTGTTATAGATTTCCCCATGTTAGCTACATCATTCATGGAAATCTGTATTTATAGGAACTATTGCTACAAAGAGATAAAGAGAAAGCAAATCTGCATGTAACCCTGCTTTAAGTTCCTGGCATCCACCCCTTGCAACCTGGATTTCTTTGAGCACTTGTTTCCTGCTAATGCCCTTTCTAATAAACCCCGACAAGTCTTTTGCATTTTTCAATTGAGCTAAGGTAAATACTTCACTCCTTTCATATTATTGCACGTGTAAATGAAACTAGAGAAAATACTTATTTGACCATTTCCTATGCCTGATGATCCTATGATTTTTCACCAATCTTATCATTAAGGCTCTCACTAATTAATATTCTCTTTGGGTTCACCACATCATCTTGCTCACACCCATAAGTGGAATTCACTCTTGTTGGTTCATTAGAAATGGTTATGTCCACACTATCACCACATCTATTTGGAAGGTTCATCACATAGGTAAGACATACATGAAATCAATCTATTTATAAGTTAACCATCTATCTAGGTGAGGACAAAGTCAATCCTACAAGTCAATCAATTCAAATCTCTCATTAAACCATCAGGAAGGCTAGATTTCAAAGCATAACTAGTTGGGCTCATTAGCTGGTGGAATTAACAATTAACATATGAGGATATTTTCATTCCATCTTTGACTCATTTTGATAACATCTTTGACCATAAAAAAGCAGCATCATTATCCACATGTTTGAGCAAGGTGCATCGTATAATAAGCATCTCTATACATTTCCCTAGGGAATGAAGGGAGGAACATATGCGAATTATGATACGATATTTGTGATCTTCAACCATCAATAATCGAAGAAATCAACGATTTGACCATGGCCTGCTATCCGGGGTAGGGGTGCTTTTATAAACAAAAAAAAGGAGCTTTAAAGGCCATCGTAGATGGGTTGAAGGTCAGGATATCAGGATAAGCCCTTTATCCAAGAAGGAATTAATAGGTCTAATAACGACTATATCTTTATAGTCTAGCTTTATAATCTTATATCTATCTAGGTAAGGAACTTATAAGTCTTGATAAGTATTAGATAAGTAGGGATTAGATCTTGAAAAGGAGGTTAAGATCTCAAGAGTTAGATAGTCTTATATTATGGGTTCTCCATTAGATAGTAGCTTTAGGAGAGAGAAAGTCACTTGTAGTTAAGTATTCTTTAAGAGTCTCTTTAGGATTAAGAAAGTATGCTTAGGAGATATAAAGTCTTTAGAGTAGGAGTAGTTAAGTATCTTTAGGGGCTTCTTAGGATCCATTAAGTATTCTTTGGATAGGAAGGGGTCAGTATTAGGTTTCTATTTCAGAGTAGAAGGAATAAGGTTATATTAGATAGAAAATACTGGGGAATAAAACCCAAACCCCTATATATTCAGTCTTTAAGCTTCTTACTTTAAGGACTAGACTCTTTACTCCTCATTAGTGAACTCCTATAACAAACATGACTAGACTCCATTTATCACACACCCACTACAACAACTTAGATTTTCTATCTTTTTCTTCAAGGAACATAGTCCTTGAGACTTCTATGGGGCCTAGCATAGACCCTCTCTTCCCTTATCCTCCTCCAAATGACCACAAGCTGGCCTTAGCAAAAGTGCCTTTCGCAACTCGTGAGTCGAGAATCAAGACTCTCGACTCCTCTTACTCCAAACACTGATACCCGAGATACTATATGGGTATGGCTCCATCATCACTAGCGCCTGCTACATGTAACCATAGGCTAGGCAAAACACTAGCACCACACGCAACCTCTCCAGTTGTGGTGTTGAGCTCTCATGCTCCTCCTTCGCGAATCCCCGAGACGCGAGAGGTCAATGTTGCGTGGACTCTGCTAAAGCGACGTGCACACGCCACTTGTCAACCCCGCTATACTCTGCTCACAAGCTGTGTCGCCACCGCCCGTCGCACGAGACCTTGGCTCTCGGCGTTTCGTGGCCTTAGTGATCAAGGTGCAGCTTCTTCATACTGCAAAACCCCAAGTCACGATAAGTCAATAGTGGGTTGACTCTTTCCTAGTGTGACACATGTCCACCACCGGTCACCTGCTTCCTGGGATAAATACTAGCACTACTCGCATCTCGCAACTTCGCGAGTTGGAGTGTTGAGCCCTCATGCTCCTCCTTCGAGAGTTCCTGAGATACGATAAGTCAACAAAGGGTTGACTCCTCCCCAGGTGACATGTGTCCATCACCTGTCACCCGTTCCCACCTTTATCTGGGCACTTGTTGTTACATCGCCTTTCAACCACGCAGTCCCCACTTATGGATGGGTCACGTATTTGCACAAGCCCTAGGCGCTCGACACTTCGCAACTTCTACAATCGAAAAGAAACTCCCTCAAGTTCCGAGCCCCTGATAGGCGATAACCACGAAAGTTCTGATCCAATGTTTCTCACGTGCCTTGGATGCAACATTCATGATCACATCACGATCTTGTGAATCGTGAGTTCATGCAGCCCTACCCTTGACCACTCCAAGTTGCGATTCAGTGAAATTCTACTACCTATACAAAGGCTAAGATCGACGGTCAATAGGTCTCTGTCAGATCCTTGGATCTACGGTTCGGGATCCCATCACTACATGCGAAGGATAAAAGGGTCAAGGTATTAATGCCTGCGCTCTTTCTCTAGATCCATCGGTCTCGATAGATCTGGGGTATTTTCAAAAGGATTCTGACCGTTCATGTACCAAATGATAGGGTATTCTCTCTTTCTATAATTTGGCTCGCTATCCCTTTTGAGCTTGAGTCACGAAATTCAACTTCTCGGGGCTTCAAAATCCCACGACTCCGAGACCTTAGAGAGCTATCCTTCCTTGCATAAGGTTTCCAGACCGGGATCACATGAACCTTTAGACAGTTCTTGGGCAATCGTCCCAAATCTTAGTCGAGTCTCTGGGTAAAGGTTTGGAACGGTTCCAAGGTTTATGGGGTAATCCCCGGGGAAGAGTACTCTTGAGGAGCCTTCCCGGAACATTACGAGAGTTAAGAAAACAAGATGATTCTCGGGGTGAATTCATGCCCCAAACTTAATCCTTTGTATAGAAACTGACTATGGCATGTAAGTATACACAGGCATCCATTATTTCCAGTCTAACACACCAGGCAATCATTGTACACAAAAAATATTATGGGCATATAAACATAAGCATGTATTCATGATATTCAGTTTGAAATACAAGGTATAAAACACTTATCATATCTACCAGGTGCGATTTAGCTGCTGAGAGGGGTGCTCGTTTCCACCCAACCGTAGGCTCAGTGACTCCAAACGGATTTACCACTAGCCACCCCCAAGCTAGACCACGATGCTTTGAGGTTCAATCTCCTACTTCCAGCTCAACAGAAATCAAGGGAAAAGGTTACTCTCCTTCTCCTGATGCAGGAAAATAATCCAGGACGAAGGTTACTCTCCTTCTCCTGGTATTCAGAACTCCCTGCATTTCCAGGGTTTCTCCACTCTCTTTCACGATCCCCGTCGCGCGCATTGCTCTTTTTTTTCCTACCACATTTCCTCTCTTGCCAATTTCTGTCTGCAAGGTTGCGTGTGGCGTGAATTCCGCCGTTTGTGGTCAGGTATGAGAGCTGTTACGGATGGGTAGTTCACCCCCATCCCCTCATTAACTCTTGAGGAGCCTCCCCACCTACAAATCTGACGAGAAATCCATTCCAGGATCAAAGAGCTTCTTTGGTTTGTGAGCAAGTATAAACCAGTACGGTACGGGCTCAGTGGAAGTTAATGCAACCATTCTAGGTCCCTTCCACCACCTCTCGTTATCCATCGTGGTCTCTTTTAGAACATCCCTCTCCTAGCAGTCATGCAACACATATCCATAACATAATTTACATTCATCGACCTTTTATACAAAGGTCCGTCAAATCAAATATTCACATCTTTGAGTTTTCCATAGTTCTTGGCCAATATAGATATTTTACAGACTCTGGGAAATAGGGTGTTACAATTCCCTCCCCCTTAAAGGAACATCGTCCTCGATGTTCTATCTATCAATATGACGTGTATGTACAGAAGTAAACAAAATCGGATATGCCTGTTTCATGGCATCCTCCATTTCCCACGTAGCCTCATCTGGGCCAAAATGTTTCCACTGCACCTTGACCTGTGCAATGGTTCGGTTCCTGAGTGGGGTTTCCTTTCTGTCCAGTATGCATTGAGGTTATGGTAGGAATTCTCCCTCCGGTTCCACCTAGATCACAGACCAGTCAATTATATGATTAGAATCATGTACATATTTCTTCAATAATGAAACATGGAAAACATTATGTGTTTTTATTGTGGGAGGAAGTGCTAGCCTATAGGCTACACGTCCCACTCTATCTAGAGCTTCAAAGGGCCCACAATACCAAGGTGCCAACTTGGCACAAGCTCCCATCCTCAGGGAACTCTTCCTGGGCCTAACTCTTAGATATACGTGGTCTCCCGTCTTGAATTCTCTTGGAGTTCTCTTTCGGTTGGCGTAACTTTTCTGCTTGTCCTGAGCGACCTTTAGATTTTGTTTGATCTGAGTTACTTGTTGTTCTATTTCTTTCAACATGTCAGGTCCAATAGTAATTCTGTTTACTGGGTTGCTCCAGCTGACTGGGGTGTTGCATGGTCTACCATAGAGGACTTCGAAGGGACTCATCTTCAGGGATTCTTGGTAGCCGTTATTGTAGGAAAATTCCACCAGTGGTAGGTAATCTTCCCAATTCTTGGGTTGATGCATTACATGCATTCTTAGCATGTCTTCCAATATTTGGTTCACTCTTTCCATCTGTCCATCGGTTTGAGGATGATAGGTAGTGCTAAATAGTAATTTGGTCTCTAGACCAGCCATCAAGGATTTCCAAAAGTTGGAAGTAAATTTCGTGTCTCTATCAGACATGATTTCTTTAGGCATATCATGTAGTCTGAATATCTCCTTCATGAATATGCTGGCGATATCTATTGCCTTGCAAGTCGATTTGACGGGGAAAAAATGGGCAGACTTGCTGAATTTATCCACCACTACCATGATGGCGTCATTCTGTTTGGTCGATGTTGGTAATCCGGTGATGAAGTCCATGGAAATGGTTTCCCACTTCCATTTCGGGATTGGTAGAGGTTGTAATAATCATGCTGGGTGTCGGTGTTCTGCTTTAACCTGTTGGCATTCTATGAATTTGGCTAAGTACTCAGCTATGTCTTTCTTCAATCCAGGCCAATAAAATTGTTTCTTGGTGGCTGTGATCATCTTCTGGTATACAGGATGACCAGTATATGGTATTTTATGTAGTTCATCCATTATGACCCTCTTCAAGTCATCACATTATGGAATATACAATCTGTTTTTGTAAGTTAGTAGACCTCCATCTATCATCTGGTAGCCTTCATACTTTATTCCTGTGGGTTCTTTCTTCAGGTACAAGGTCACGGTTTGGAAGAATGTGTTTGTTTCGTGTGCATTCCTGACTCTTTCCTTGACATTCGTCTCATAGGTGCTCACCACTACCAGATGAATTGTTTTCATACTTCTGCTAAGGGCATCGACCACCTTATTTTCCTTTCCTTTAACATGTTTGATTTCAAAATCAAACTCACTAAGGAGGGCCATCCACCTAGCTTGTCTGGCATTGAGCTTTGGTTGGTCAAACAGATATCGCAATCTACAGTGGTCTGTCATAAGCACAAATTTCCTTCCCAGGAGGTAAAGTCTCCACATTTTTAAGGTGTGCGCTATGGCAGAAAGCTCTAAATCATGGGTCACATAGTTGACTTTGTGCTCATTCAATTTTCGGGATTCATAGTAGACTACACTTCCTCCTTGCATAAGGACTCCTCCAAGCCCTTCCTTGGAGGCATCTGTGCACACGAGGAAGTCAGTTTCGGGATCGACGATCTTTAACACGAGTGCGTGGGTCAGTAAATGTTTATAAGGATTGAAATCTTTCTTCACATTCTTGTGTCCACGTGAATTTAGATCCCTTCTTCTGGAGGGCAGTGATTGGACGACCGATCTTGGAGAATCCTTTTGTAAATCTCCTATAGTATTCTGCTAAGCCCATAAAGGATCTGATATCTGAAATGTCCTTTGGGGTAGGCCACTCCATGATAGACTTGGTCTTGTCAGGGTCTACTGCTACTCCTTCTTCAGATATGACATGGCCCAAGTAATGTATTTTCTTCTGAAAAAAGCCGCACTTGCTAAATTTGGCATAGAGCTGATGTTCTCTTAACACTTGAAGCACAAGTCTAAGATGTTCCTCATGTTCCTCTCTATTCTTGAAGTAAATTAATATATCCTCAATAAAAACCAGTACAAAATTGTCTAGGAATTTGCTGAGCACATTGTTCATCAAGCACATAAAAGTGGTAGTGGCATTGGTTAATCCGAATGGTACTACCACAAATTCATAGTGACCATATCTCATCCTGAAGGTAGTTTTGTGGATGTCTTCACCCTTGATTCAGACTTGATGGTATCCAGATCTCAAGTCAATCTTTGAGAAGATGGAAGCACCTCCCAATTGATCGAACAGGTCATCGATCCTGGGTAAGGGGTACTTGTTCTTTATGGTTACCTTGTTTAGTTGTCTATAATCTATGCATAGTCGGAGGGTACCATCTTTCTTCTTTACAAATAGAACTGGTGCTCCCCATGGAGACACACTGGGCTGGATATAGCCTTTGTCCATCATTTATTTTAGTTGTAATTTAAGCTCAACTAGCTCGGGTGTGCTCATCCTGTAGGGTGTCCTAGACACTGGCACCGCTCCCGGTGCAAGTTCTATCGAGAAGTCAATGTCCCTTCTTGGAGGTAGACCTGATACCTCTTCTGGAAATGCATCTCTATATTCTCTTAGTGTGGAGTGATCTTCGAGGCTTGGTTTGTCATCTTCAACTGATTCCAACACCTGTATCGCATAAAGTAGACATCCCTTTCTGCAATAATTTCTCATTTGAAGGGCTGATATTCGTCTCACCAAGACAGGTTTTTGGATCACTTGAAGGGTTATCCTTCTTCCTTTTTCACCTACACATTCTAAAGTTTTATGGTAACAATCCAGTTTGGATTTATATGTGACTAGCCAGTCCATTCCAATCAACAGGTCATATGATCCTAGGGGTAGTATGTTAAGGGTTTCTTGGGTGGTGAACTCACCCATAGTGAATTAGCAAGCTAGTATGACCTCCACTACCTTTCTTTTGCTGCCAGTGGTTAACTGTACCAACCATGGCTTGGCGTGTTTATGTGGGTGTAATTTACACTTATCAACAGCCTTAGGAGCTATATAAATCAAATTTGAACCTGGGTCAATTAGAATAGACACTAGATGGTTGGTGATCATACCTTCCATATCCACCACTGAAGCTTGGTGGTCATCTTGTTTATTATCCAAGGCTGCATAAATTTGTGGCACACTCCTGGGCACATAATTGACGGTGGTAGCTTCTTGAATGTTGTAAATTCTCCGACTGTTTTGTTGTCGGTGCAGGCAGTCCCTTAGTAGATGTTCTTCTCCACAACCCCAACATTTCAAGGGTTCTCTCTTTGGGTTATCAATATTTCCCGGGGTAGATCCATAAGGTTTATTTCTGCTCTGGGATGGGAAATTTAGCTGGTGTACACTTCGGGTTGGGAAGCTCATCCTTGAGTCCTTTTTATAGTTTTTAAATCTTGGGGATTTAAACCCCTTTTTCTGGAATCCCGAACTATTCTTCTGCTTCCAGTTTTCGTGAGGTTCTATCTGATGCCCCAGCTGTTCATAGCAATATCTTGCCTTTCGGATAGTGTCTTCTAGGGTCTTTGGCTCGTCAAAATCAATCC
This sequence comes from Picea engelmannii, assembly GCA_009831015.1. Classification (NCBI taxonomy): domain Eukaryota; kingdom Viridiplantae; phylum Streptophyta; class Pinopsida; order Pinales; family Pinaceae; genus Picea; species Picea engelmannii. The sequence continues at coordinate 226,057 of ML784501.1, forward strand.
TGTTCTGATAGTCCTTAGGTAGTCCACTGATGAATCGTTGCACCTTTTCCTTCTCTACTTTTATATAGGGTACGTACCTCAACAATTCGAGGAATCTGCTGACATATTCCTCTAGGGTGCGTTGCCCCAGCTTGAGTTCATAGAATTCTTTAGTCTTTTCGTCGAAATATTTTTTCGACAGATACTTCTTCCTGAATTATTTCTCAAACCGTTTTCAAGATAGGTCTTCTTCGTGAATGCCTTTTATATTCTTAAGGTCTTCCCACCAAAAGGAAGCCTTTCCATTCAAGTTGAAAGTGGCTACTTGGGCCTTCAAGTTTTCTAAGAAGTCATGGACTCTAAAATACTTCTTTAGTCCAAGCAGCCAAGCCTCCGCTTCCTCCCCTTTCTTTATTTCACCGTCGAAAGAGGGTGGTTTGTCCTTCTTGAATTCTTCGAGATTGTGACTTTTGGAATGCTTTCGCTTCTTCCGTTTTCTTCGGGAATAAGAACTAGTTCTACTACTAGAAGATCCCTCTGAGTCGACAGTTTCCTTTCCAGAGGAATCGTCCAACGCTTGTCCCTTATCTCTGGGGTGGACCTTTCTCGAGGTGCTCTTCCCATTGTGGCCACTTAAAAGACCACGTTTCCGTATCTCAGGTGCACTTCGACTTTTCTTTGTCTGTTGTCGGTCCGCGTGATTGGTGTCAGGCCCATGCTGCAATTGTCTTTGTATGTCGGATAAACTCTGTAGCAAGACTACATTAATTTCTGTTTGTTTCTCTTTCTCTTTTATCAACCTCTCGTTGTCGGCCTTGCAGCTCTGTAGTTCGACCATGAGGCTTCTCACAGTCTCAGCTAGATTGGGAGGGGTCTCTACCGCTCTCCTTTCGTCAGACTCTTCGTCTCTGTTGTGGGAACCATCCCCCACTTCGTGGTGCGTCACCATTCTATGCGTCTACAGTTTCCTGCGGTTGATTATCCACTTGTTGTGCAAGAAAAACACTTATTGTTAGTCAACATTATATTCATTCACAATCAGCGCATAATTCATATTTTTCAAATGCATACACACAATAGGAATTTTCATTCTTAACTTCAGATTTTTCTAAAGGGGGTTAAGATAGAGGGATACTCCTTTTAAGAGTACTTCAAATGGAGTTTCTGCGCAACTCGTTAATGAGCCCAAGCAGGCCAAGTGTTGTAACCATGCTCTGATACCAATTTGTCACACACCCACTACAACAACTTGGATTTTTCATCTTTTTCTTCGAGGAACAGAATCCTTGAGACTTCTATAGGGCCTAGCGCAGACCCTGCATTCCCTTATCCTTCTCCAAATGACCACAAGCTGGCCTTAGTGAAAGCGCCTTTCGCAACTCGCGAGTCGGGAATCAAGACTTTCGACTCCTCTTTCTCCAAACACCAATACCTGGGATACTATATGGGTATGGCTCCCTCCTCACTAGCGCCTGCTACATGTAACCGTAGGCTAGGCCAAACACTAGAACCACTCACAACCTTTCCAGTTGAGGTGTTGAGCTCTCGTGCTCCTCCTTCGCGAATCCCCGAGATGCGAGAGGTCAATGTTGCGTGGACTCTTCCAAAGTGACGTGCACACGCCACTTGTCAACCCCGCTATACTCTGCTCACGAGCTGTGTCATCGTCGCCTGTCGCATGAGACCTTGGCTCTCGGTGTTTCGTGGCCTTAGCGATCAAGGTGCAACTTCTTCATCCTGCGAAACATCGAGTCACGATAAGTCAACAGTGGGTTGACTCTTTCCTAGTGTGACACGTGTCCACCACCGGTCACCCGCTTCCTAGTCTAAATACTAGCACTACTCGCATCTCGTGACTTCGCGAGTTGGAGTGTTGAGCCCTCATGCTCCTCCTTCGCGAGTTCCTGAGATATGATAAGTCAACAATGGGTTGAATCTTCCCCAGGTGACATGTGTCCATCACCTGTCACCCGTTCCCACCTTTTTCTGGGCGCTTGTTGCTACGCCGCCTATCAACCACGTGGTCCCCACTTACAGATGGGTCATGTGTTTGCACAAGCCCTTGGCGCTCGACACTTCGTGACTTCTACAATCGAAAATAAAATCCCTCAAGTTTTGAACCCCCGATAGGTGATAACCATGAAAGTTCTGATCCAACGGTTCTCCCATGCCTTGGATCCAACGGTCACAATCACATCGCAATCTCGTGAATCGTGAGTTCATGCAGCTCTACCCTTGACCACTCCAAGTCGCGAGTCAGTGAAATGCTACTCTCCTGCCTATACAAAGGCTAAGATTGACGGTCAATAGGGCTTTGTCAGATCCTTGGATCTATAGTCCGAGATCCCATCGCTACATGCGAAGGATGAAAGGGTCGAGGTGTTAACGCTTGCGCTCCTTCTCTAGATCCATCGGTCTCAACAGATATGGGGTATTCCCGAAAGGATTCCGACCATTCGTCTACCAAATGATAGGGTATTCTCTCTTTCTATAATTGGGCTTGCTATTCCTTCTGAGCTTGAATCACGAAATTCAACTTCTCGGGGCTTCAAACTCCCACGACTCCGAGACCTTAGAGAGCTATCCTTCCTTGCATAAGGTTTCCAGACCCGGATCACATGAACCTTCATACAGTTCTTGGGCAATCGTCCCGAATCTTAGTTGAGTCTCTGGGTAAAGGTTCGGCACGGTTCCAAGGTTTATGGGGTAATCCCCGGGGGAGAGTACTCTTGAGGAGCCTTCCCGAAACATTACGAGAGTTAAGCAAACAAGATGATTCTCAGTGGGGTGAATTCATGCCCCAACCTTAATCCTTTGTATAGAAACCGACTATGGCATGTAAGTATACATAGGCATTCATTATTTCCAGTCTAACACACCAGGCAATCATTCTACACATAAATTATTATGGGCATATAAACATAGGCTTGTATTCATGATATTTAGTTCGAAATACAAGGTATAAAACACTTATCAGATCTACCAGGCGCGATGCAACTGCTGAGAGGGGTGCTCGTTTCCACCCAACCGTAGGCTCAATGACTCCAAACGGATTTACCACTAGCCACCCCCGAGCTAGACCACGATGCTTTGAGGTTCAGTCTCCTACTTCCAGCTCAACAAAAATCAAGGACGAAGGTTACTCTCCTTCTCCTGATGCAAGAAAATAATCCAGGACAAAGGTTACTCTCCTTCTCCTGGTATTCATAACTCCCTACGTTTCCAGGGTTTCTCCAGTCTCTTTCGCGATCCCCGTCGCCCGCACTGCTCTTTTTTTTCCTACCACATATCCTCTTTTGCCAATTTTTGTCTGCAAGGTTGCGTGTAGCGCAAATTATGCCGTCCATGGTCAAGTTCGATGGCTGTTACAGATGGGCGGTTCACCCCCATCCCCTCATTAACTCTTGAGGAGCCTCCCCACCTACCAATCTGACGGGAAATCCATTCCAGGATCAGAGAGCTGCTTTGGTTTGTGAGCAAGTATAAACCAGTACAGTACTGTCTCGGTGGAAGTTAATGCAACCATTCCAGGTCCCTTCCACCACCTCTCATTAGCCATCGTGGTCTCTTTTAGCACATCCCTCTCCCAACAGTCATGCAACACATATCCATAACATAATTTACATTCATCTACCTTTTATGCAAAGGTTCGTCAAATCAAACATTCACATCTTTGAGTTTGCCATAGTTCTTGGCCAATATAGTTATTTTTACAGACTGGGGGAAACAGGGTGTTACACCATTATAATTGGGAAACTACAACATGCAACAAGAATCTATACCTTACATATCATATTAGGAAATGGAATCAATTACCCAGTATACTATACTTGCATCAGGAAACACAAAGAAGCTCTAAGTCAGTGGCTATGAGGAATTAGAAACAATAGGAAGCTCTTTATCATCAAACAAATTAGATCTTCTTCTTTAGGCATGATATAGGTTCTCTTCTGCTTAAGGTACGGAAATAAAAGTATTAAGGGATTAGTATGGTTAGAGTATATAAGGGAAGGTTAGAAGGTCTAAGGAATTCTATAGGTAAGACTCTTATTAATATTCTTTAGTATTCTCTCTAATTAGTAGTAGGACCTTTTGTTTCATAACTATAGCTTTTTATGAATGGATTGTCATCGAACAATAATAGGTATTGTTTCATTAAATGTATCTCTATGGTAGTACCGCTATTATTCTGACCTTTTGACTATAGGAGGAAAGACCATCTAACACATATATTCATTCTCTATCAACAACATCAGGAAGAAAGAGACTAGGGAACCACTGAGAGGACATTAGGTATAAAGATGCCCCAAACCCTAAGTATAATGGATTTCTTATATATGTCTGTGCTTGGACTTCTACTTGTACTAATTAGAGGTAGGAATATTAGGATTAGGAATAATCTTCTTTGACTATAATACTAATACTTTACTCATAATAGCTTATCCTATACTTTGACTCAAATTTTTTTATCAACTTGACTAATGAGAAATATACGAATAAAGATATCGCATGGTAGATCATCATACCAAGAGGGATTCTTAAATCGAATATTGATTAGATTTTCATTCATAAACCACCCTTCTCCTATACAATCATGCATCTATCCAGAACCATTAGGCAAGGAATCGAACATACTTACCTGGACGAAGTAAGGCTAAGGAAAACACCTTTACTTATCCACCGACACACCTTCTCTTTAAACCAACAACACCTTATACTTTTACACCTAACCTGAACCAACACTAGGAAACTGGTCCCCTTTTACATGGAATGCAACAAACCATATTATGTTGAATCCTCAATAATTACTAAACTTACCTTTTCATAGTTACCCTTTGTAATGTCCCCAAGGTCGAGCCCTGTTGTAAATCATGTTTTTGAAATGAATTGTAATTATGTTTTATAGGCTAGTGAGACAAGTTTATATAAGTTGGTGGGCTTATGTGATTGTTAGGCAAGAGAGCCTAAGTGTTGAAGGCCAAGAGCCTGCTTTTGTATATGTAATCATGCAGAACATTAATAAAAATATAAACACCATTGTGTGCAGACCGACCACGATGAATGAGTGATGGGGGACTAAGCTTCCATAGAGTGGGCAAGGGATTAGGGGCTGGAAGGTGGGAAGAGGGGCTAAGTGTTGAGCCTAGGGGCTTAAGTCCTTGGGAATAATATTTTAATATTATTCCAAAAAGACCATGTGAAATATATGTTTTATCCTAATTTCTTTTGGAATGACAAGTGACTTCCAAATGGGGAGGAACGCTGTCACACACCCACTACAACAACTTAGATTTTTTGTATTTTTCTTCGAGGAACAAAATCTGCGAGACTTATATGGGGCCTAACACAGACCCTCTCTTCCCTTATCCTCCTCCAAACGACCACAAGCTGGCCTTAGCGCAAGCACCTTTCGCAAATCGTGAGTCGAGAATCAAGACTCTCGACTCCCCTTTCTCCAAACACCGATACCCGAGATACTATACGGGTATGGCTCCCTCCTCACTAGCGCCTGCTACATGTAACCGTAGGCCAGGCCAAATACTAGCACCACTCGCGACCTCGCCAGTTGAGGTGTTGAGCTCTCGTGCTCCTCCTTTGCGAATCCCAGAGACGCAATAAGTCAACAGTGGGTTGACTCTTTCCCAGTGTGACATGTATCCACCACTGGTCACCTGCTTCCTAGGCTAAATACTAGCGCTACTCACATCTCACGACTTTGCGAGTTAGAGTGTTGACCCCTCATGCTCCTCCTTCATGAGTTCCCGAGATATGATAAGTCAACAATGGGTTTACTCCTTCTCAGGTGACATGTGTCCATCACCTGTAACTCGTTCCCACCTTTCTATGGGAACTTGTTGTTATGCCACCTATCAACCACGCGGTCCCCACTTACGGGTGGGTTACGTGTTTGCATGAGCCCTCGGCGCTCGGCACTTCGCAACTTCTACAGTCGAAAAGAAACTCCCTCAAGTTTCGAACTCCCGATAGGCGATAACCACAAAAGTTCTGATCCAATAGTTCTCCCGTGTCTTGGATCCAATGGTCACGATCACGTCGCGATATTGTGAATCGTGAGTTCATGTAGCCCTACCCTTGACCACTCCAAGTCGCGAGTTAGCGAAATGATACTCTACTGCCTATACAAAGGCTAAGATCGACGGTCAATAGGGCTCCGTCAGATCCTTGGATCTACGGTCCGGGATCCCATCACTACATGCAAAGGCTAAAAGGGTCGAGGTGTTAACGCCTGTGCTCCTTCTCTAGATCCATCGGTCTCGACAGATCTGGGGTATTCCCGAAAGGATTCTGACTTTTCTTCTACCAAATGATAGGGTATTCTCTCTTTCTATAATTGGGTTCGTTATCCCTTCTAAGCTTGAATCATGAAATTCAACTTCTTGGGGCTTCAAACTCCCACAACTCCAAGACCTTAGAGAGCTATCCTTCCTTGCATAAGGTTTCCAGACCCAGATCACATGAACCTTCAGAAGGTTCTTTGGAAATCGTCCTGAATCTTAGTCGAGTCTCTGGGTAAAGGTTTGGCACGATTCCAAGGTTTATGGGGTAATCCCTGGGGAAGAGTACTCTTGAGGAGCCTTCCCAAAACATTACGAGAGTTAATCAAACAAGACGATTCTTAGTGGGGTGAATGCATGCCCCAACCTTAATCCATTGTACAGAAACTGACTATGGCATGTAAGCATACACAAGCATCCATTATTTCCAGTCTAACACACCAGGCAATCATTCTACACATAAATTATTATGGGCATATAAACATAAGCATGTATTCATGATATTCAGTTCGAAATACAAGGTATAAAATACTTATCAGATCTACCAGGCGCGATGCAACTGCTGAGAGGGGTGCTCGTTTCCACCCAACTGTAGGCTCAATGACTCCAAATGGATTTACCACTAGCCACACCCGAGCTAGACCACGATGCTTTGAGGTTCAATCTCCTACTTCTAGCTCAACAGAAATTAAGGATGAAGGTTACTCTCTTTCTCCTGATGCAGGAAAATAATCTAGGACAAAGGTTACTCTCCTTCTCCTGGTATTCATAACTCCCTGCATTTCCAGGGTTTCTCCAGTCTCTTTCGCGATCCCCGTCGCGCACACTACTCTCTCCTACCACATTTCCTCTCTTGCCAATTTTTGTCTGCAAGGTTGCGTGTGGTGCAAATTCTGCCATCCGTGCTCAGGTCTGAGGGCTGTTACGGATGGGTGGTTCACCCTGTTGAAACTGAACTTAAATTTTTACCTTAAGAACAAATTTTTTTGATATCCTGGAGTCTTTGCACTATTT
>ML784501.1:245415-266059 GCA_009831015.1 Picea engelmannii
AGCGGTGGAATGATTACTTTTTTAGATATGGTGAAAGAAAGGATTATGAATGTGCGCAAGCACATAGGAACAACTGGAGATTCTTATCCTCTTCTATTTGTCTTCATAGCCGTACACATTTAGACATTTACTTAAGCAAGTGTTAGCGAGAGCACCTATTAAGGTTTCCTTTATAGTATAGCCGAGCAAGGAACCTCCCTCATTAGTTATCATTAGTTACCCAACCTCAACGGTACTCATTAGTTATTGATCTTGATCAGACCCACCAAGCACTACTATTGAGAATCTACCTCACTATGCTCGGAAGCCATGGTATAGGCATTGTATAGGCAGCGCCTATTATTTTAATGGCACAGTCATAGAGTATTCATAGATGGGAGACGCAATAAAAGAGATCCCTTAGGAGGTGCTATGGTGTAAGATAAGGAACCGGTAATCCACAATTCATGCTTTCCTTATCTTCGAATCACTTCCGCACTTCCACAATGCGGATCAAGGATTAGATGCGGATAAGAAGATGCCGATAAGAACAACTATGACTCCTAACTAAAATTTAGGCTATGACATTGATACCCATCGATGTGAACTCACTTATGCACTCCCCCATCGGCGTGCTAATTCATATAGTTAGTTTCTCTAGAACCTAATAGTAGCAGTTGTTCTATCCTTTCTTTTCTAATTAGTTATCTCAAGGTAGTCGGTAAGACTATGCTGCCACTATAAGGCTATGATAATAGCTAGGGAAGCAAGCAGTTGTTCTCTCCTTCAAGCAGTTGTTCTCTCCTTTATGTTCTCAGTTTTGATCATAGCACCTGAGGTAAGGAGACCAAGTTCCGGTTGGTGAGTCTCGAGGAGAGTTCTTGTTGTGTGGCCTAAGGTCATGATTCAATCGGTGGTCCATCCAAATAGCAAGAATTTAGGAAATCGGTCTATATCAGGGCTTTATTGAGTGGGTCAAACTAGATTCTCTACTTGATGTGATTTCTATATTGGGCTTGGTTGGATGTATCGCTTCAAAGAGTCAATGAACTTACAAATCACTCGAATGAACTCTTAATCCTAAGCATTAGGGCTATTGATTCAACCTAAACTTTTCTATTTCTATATTGCCTGGATAGATTGATTTGACTGGCTGGAAAGGAGATGTATTGCTAAGATGCGGCGAAGAAGTAAGAAGTAAGAAGATTTAGAAAGCCAGAAGGAAGCATATTGCTGAACACCCAATCCAGGCAAGCTTAAACCATATTTATTAAGGTAGGACTCTATTCATTCTCTCCAATAGGGAAACCAGAAGGAAAGCTTTCATTCGTTCTCTGGAAGTAGTGTCCTTATAGTAATAGTCAGAGGGAAGGTAACTCCTAGTAGTTAGGGAGTTAGGGATAAGCAATAGATTAGGTCAATTAGGCATCAGGGAGAGGCAAACTTACTAACTAACATAGTCTAAATTAGAGTACTATATATATATATATATATATATATATATATATATATATAGGTTATATATAGTCTAAAGAATAGCCCTAACTGAGGAGAGCTTAGCAAATTGCCACATATGCGGAACAAAGAGATGCACATAAGAGATTAAGAGATGGGGATATACGGAGAATGAATCATGCCTACATCCTTAATAGAAGTGCATATAAGAGATATGGATATAATTTCTCGTATCTATCCTGTGGACAGGTGGGGCCTTATTGGAATTCGGGAATAGATCTTAGGGTGGGATTACCAGGAAGGATTTTCATGAACTATAGACTTTACCACTACCTCATGGAACCTCCCGGCGAGGCAATAGGTTGTGAAGCGGGGATAAGTGCTCTATTTGAGAACCTAAAGGATTTTCCCCTAAAGTCAAGATTCTATCCCCTCAACACCTCATGAACCTCCCTCCCACTGCCTGGTGTGCAGACACTACCTAGTGTGCGGTGGGAAGGAAGGAGATTCACTATTCAAGCTTACCGGTAAGGACATTCTCTGCATCACTCATTCCTTGCCTCGAGAGAAACTGACTAAGTTCTAGGAATATCTTTCTTATTGAGTTATGTTTTCTTTATTCCTAAGAGAGTTATAGTTATAGTAAAGTATAAGAGAAGTATAAGATATAAAGAACAAGTGAAATCTAAGTCTGGTCTATGGGATAGATTCCTTCTATAGTTATGTTTACCTATGCAATAGTAGTTCTTTCTTTCCTTAAGAAATAGTGTTGTTAGATTGGTATATGAGGGAGTGCGGGTTTATTAATCAAACTATTAGTCAAAGTGCTTGTTTAAGTTCAGCCATGGGTGTTTTTACTATAGCTCATGTTATCGTTGATTGTTCTTAGGCAATATTGAATCCTCATCCATGTAGTTGCTCTCTCTGTTCCTTGTTGTTCTTTGGTTCTAGTTTGGTTAGAGCTTGATGATAGGCATGTTAGATACTTGTTAGATATTTATGATAGATAGATGAGTGATAGGCTAGTTCGAGTGTTATGAGTGTATGAGAGAAGAAGAGATAGTGAGATCCCTTGATGGATAGCGATGAATTTGTTATAATACGATACATGGTAGATAGATTGTTGAGTGCTTGATTGGTGTTCGATCTGTCTCTATATTGCCTTAAGATAGGCTGAATATGTTCTATAGAGGATGAATGGTTGGTTTTTATTCGTTCCCTTGATGTACGAATTGTTATTATATGCTTAACCCTTGTTGCCATATGATGGTTTGGACAGTGTATTGCTTGGAATACTGGCAGATATTTCGATGTTAGATTCCCTCTCGAGATACTACATGAACTCTTATAATACAATGCGGTTGCTATATTGATGTATGATATGTCTATAGTATAGGTGGTTGGTAGCTAGATTCTGAAGATGGATGTTGAGATTGATCCTTCCTATGGAGATATAGAAATTCTTAATTATATGATGCATGGTGTGAAGTTCTAGATAGTATATTAGTTATAGATTGGTGAGAGTAAGGTTAGAGTGAGTTATGGGTTGTTTTTCTCTGTCTAGTCAAGATAAAGAATGCATGGTTGTTAAAGTGAGGATGGGTTGAGTATTGAATAGGATGGATTGTTCTATATATGATATGATATATATTCCTGTTGTTTTCTCTATGTGAGTAGATTCGTGAATCCAGGGAAGCTGGTTTTGTGATGTGGGTAACCTATGGTCATGGGAAAGTGGATAGTTGTGGGAAAGACTATGGTTATGTATGAGATCTGCCTGAGGTTGGTTTGATACCTTCATTTTCTTGATTGATGTTCTAGTTGCTAAGGTAGTTTCTAGTTTAGTAGATCTATCCTATGTGCAAGGGTGCTTGGAATTATATGCAAGCCATTCTTCCTCTCCCTTTGGTCGAGCACTCCGTACCTCGCCCTCTTTACTCAGGCGAGCCATTCTTCCTCTCCCTTTGGTCGAGCACTCTGTACCTCACCCTCTCTACTAGGCTTTGGTCGAGATGAGATAAACACTCTCCTCATGTCAGGTGAGCCAAAACCTGAATAATCTCTCAATTTGTTTGGCCCAATAAGTAACTCGATTGAGAAAAGAATCGATCAATCCGAGATGACAAGAATGAGAATGTCATGGAAATAGATGATGACCCTGGAAAAATACCTGCTTGGGTGAGGATTCAGTTGGAGACTAGTGGGTTAATTGCGAGTGAAATCATGCAGCTGGAGTTACCCACCTTTGAGGAGAACTGGTAGCCTTTAGGGTATAGAGATAATCACTGTATACCGTTTATAAGACATGTTCAATTCAGTTGTCTCCGTCAAGTCAGGTGCCCCTCAAGTCAGGTCAGCCCTCAATTTAGAGGTGCCCCTCAAGTAAGTTAAGCTCTCGAGTGTTCACGCAGGCTCGGGATCCCCGCAAGTTAGGCTCAGCTGTCGATTACGTTGTTTCATCCCCTCAAGGTAGGTCAGCTCTCAGGTACACCGAAAATATGTAAGTGTCCCTCAGGTGCCCCTCAATAAAGTCAACCCTCAGGTACTCACTCTTTACTTTAACTCCATTAACACTCCCCCCAAAGTGTCTGTTCCAACAAGTCATGGTGTTCCTGGATTGGTCATCGTCTCAGGAATGAAATTGGTTATACTTGGACACGATCCACTCATGTAGCTGCAATATTGAGTGATAAACAATAATGAGGGTGTAAGGAAACGTTTGTCAAAAATACTACGCCACACCTTTAAACAGGGCTTCATCACCCCTATGGCTTCCTCTGGAACAACTAGTCAAGGTGTGCCCTCATTTGGGTAGTAAATTTGGTTCGGGTTGCGATGCCTACGGGAGACCACGAATGGTGTTTATAAAATTAACACTCCAACACTCGAGCTTGGTTCTAACAAGATGGAAGCATGACGGACCAGGGCTCGGTTCCTTTCAGGATTCCCTCAGGTGCCCCTCAAGTATGCCCTCAGGTGATCCTCAACTATCGATTATGTCAATTCAACCCATCAAGGTAGGGGAAGTCGTCAGGTGTCCCTCAGGATTAAATCAGTCAAGGTGTCCCTCATTAGGGGATTAAATTTGGATCAGGCATAAATCCTCCCCAAAAATCCCAATTAAGAGCCGAGCCTCTTCTAAAATTAGCTGCGATAATACTGACACTCGAGTTAGAGAGGGGGTTGAAAAGACCCAGGGTAAGGGAATGGGAGGCGCACGCCAAAACCAGGGTTGGTAATCCAGAAAGGATTCTGACTGTTCGTCTACCAAATGATAGGGTATTCTCTCTTTCTATAATTGGGCTTGCTATCCCTTCTTAGCTTGAATCACGAAATTCAACTTCTCGAGGCTTCAAACTCCCACGACTCTGAAACATTAGAGAGCAATCCTTCCTCACATAAGGTTTCTAGACCCGAATCTCATGAACCTTCATAAGGTTCTTGGGAAATCATCCCGAATCTTAGTCGAGTCTCTAGGTAAAGGTTCAGCACAGTTCCAAGGTTTATGGGGTAATCCCCGAGGAAGAGTACTCTTGAGGAAACTTCCCGGAACATTATGAGAGTTAAGCAAACAAGATGATTTACAGTGGAGCGAATTCATGCTCCAACCTTAATCCTTTGTACAAAAACCGACTATGGCATGTAAGCATACACAAGCATCCATTATTTCCAGTCTAACACACCAAGCAATCATTCTACACAGAAATTATTATGGGCATATAAACATAAGAATGTATTTATGATATTCAGTTCGAAATACAAGGTATAAAACACTTATCAGATCTACCAGGTGCGATGCAACTGCTGAGAGGGGTGCTCGTTTCCACCCAACCGTAGGCTCAATGACTCCAAATGGATTTACCACTAGCCACCCCCGAGCTAGACCATGATTCTTTGAGGTTCAGTTTCCTACTTCCAACTCAACAGAAATCAAGGACGAAGGTTACTCTCCTTCTCATGATGCAGGAAAATAATCCAGGACGAAGGTTACTCTCCTTCTCCTGGTATTCAAAACTCCTTGCATTTCCAGGGTTTCTCCAGTCTCTTTCTCAATCCCCGTCGCGTGCACTGCTCTCTCCTACCACATTTCCTCTCTTGCCAATTTTTGTCTGCAAGGTTGTGTGTGGCACGAATTCCACCGTCCATGGTCAGGTCTGAGGGCTGTTACGAATGGGTGGTTCAACCCCATTCCCTCATTAACTCTTGAGGAGCCTCCCCACCTACCAATCTGTCAGGAAATCCATTCTAGGTTCAAAGAGTTGCTTTGGTTTGTGAACAAGCATAAACCAGTACGGTACGGGCTTGGTGGAAGTTAACGCAACCATTCCAGGTCCCTTCCACCACCTCTCATTAGCCATCATGGTCTCTTTTATCACATCCCTCTCCCAGCAGTCATGCAACAAATATCCATAACATAATTTACATTCATCGACCTTTTATGCAAAGGTCCGTCAAATCAAACATTCACATCTTTGAGTTTGCCATAGTTCTTGGCCATTATAGTTATTTTTACAGACTGGGGGAAACAGGGTGTTACAATTCCCTCCCCCTTAAAGGAACATCATCCTCGATGTTCTATCTATCAATATGATGTGTATGTATAGAAGTAAACAAAATCGGATATGCATGTTTCATGGCATCTTCCATTTCCCACGTAGCCTCATCTGGGCCAAAATGTTTCCACTGCACCTTGACCTATGCAATGGTTCGGTTCCTGAGTGGGGTTTCCTTTCTATCCAGTATGAATTGAGGTTCTGGCAGGAATTATCCCTCCGATTCCACCTAGATCACAGACCAATCAATTATATGATTAGAATCATGTACATATCTCTTCAATAATGAAACATGGAAAACATTATGTGCTTTTACCGTGGGAGGAAGTGCTAGCCTATAGGCTACAGGTCCCACTCTATCTATAACTTTAAAGGGTCCACAATACCGAGGTGCCAACTTGGCACAAGCTCCCATCCTCAGGGAACTCTTCCTGGGCCTAACTCTGAGATATAAGTGGTCTCTCGTCTTGAATTCTCTCGGAGTTCTCTTTCGGTCGATGTAACTTTTCTGTCTGTTCTGAGCAACCTTTAGATTTTGTTTTATCTGAGTCACTTGTTGTTCCATTTCTTTAAACATGTCGGGTACAATAGTAACTCTGTTCACGGGATTACTCCAACTGAATGGAGTATTGCACGGTCTACCATAGAGGACTTCGAAAGGGCTCATCTTTAGGGATTCTTGGTAGCCATTGTTGTAGGCGAATTTCACCCGTGGCAGGAAATCTTCCCACTTCTTGGGTTGATGCATTATATGCATTCTTAGCATGTGTTCCAATATTTGGTTCACTCTTTCCATCTGTCCATCGGTTTGAGTATGATAGGCGGTGCTAAACAATAATTTGGTCCTTTAACATGTTTGATTTCAAAATCAAACTCACTAAGGAGGGCCATCCACCTAGCTTGTCTGGCATTGAGCTTTGGTTGGTCAAACATATATAGCAATCCATAATGGTCTGTCATAAGCACAAATTTCCTTCCCAGGAAGTCATGTCTCCACATTTTTAAGGCGTGCACTATGGGGGCAATCTCTAGATCATGGGTCACATAGTTGACTTTGTGCTCATTCAATTTTCGGGATTCATAGAAGACTACACTTCCTCCTTGCATAAAGAATCCTTTGATCCCTTCCTTGCAGGCATCTGTGCACACGAGGAAGTCAGCTTCGAGATCGACGATCTTCAACACGAGTGCATGGGCCAGTAAATGTTTTAGGGATTGAAATCTTTCTTCACATTCTTGTGTCCACGTGAATTTAGCTCCCTTCTTCTGGAGGCCAGTTACTGGACAACCGATCTTGGAGAATCCTTTTATAAATCTCCTATAGTATCCTGCTAAGCCCATAAAGGATCTGATATCTAAAACGTCCTTTGGGGTACGCCACTCCATGATAGACCTGGTCTTGTCAGGGTCTACTGATACTCCTTCTTCACATATGACATGGCCCAAGTAATGTATTTTCTTCTGGAAAAAGTCACACTTGCTAAATTTGGCATAGAGCTGATGTTCTCTTAACACTTGAAGCACAAGTCTAATATGTTCCTCATGTTACTCTCTATTCTTGGAGTAAATTAATATATCGTCAATAAAAACCAGTACAAATTTGTCTAGGAATTTGCTGAGCACATTGTTCATCAAGCACATAAAAGTGGTAGGGGCACTGGTTAATCAAAATGGTACTACCACAAACTCATAGTGACCATATCTCGTCTTGAAGGCAGTTTTGTGGATGTCTTCACTCTTGATTCAGACTTGATGGTATCCATATCTCAAGTCAATCTTTGAGAAGATGGAAGCACCTCCCAATTGATCGAACAGGTCACTGATCCTGGGTAAGGGGTACTTGTTCTTGATGGTTACCTTGTTTAGTTGTCTATAATATATGCATAGTCGGAGGGTACCATCTTTCTTCTTTACAAAAAGAACTGGTGCTCCCCATGGAGACACGCTGGGCTGGATATAGCCTTTGTCCATCATTTCTTTTAGTTGTAATTTAAGCTCAACTAGCTCAGGTGTGCTCATCTTGTAGGGTGTCCTAGACACTAGCACTTCTCCTGGTGCAAGTTTTATCGAGAAGTCAATGTCTCTTCACAGAGGTAGACCTGGTACCTCTTCCGAAAATACATCTCTATATTCTCTTAGTGTGGGGTGGTCTTCGAGGCTTGGTTTGTCATATTCCACTGATTCCAACACCCGTATCGCATAAAGTGGACATCCCTTTCTGCAATATTTTATCATTTGAAGTGTTGATATTCATCTCATCGAGATAGGTTTTTGGATCCCTCGAAGGGTTATCCTTTTTCCTTCTTCACCTACACATTCTAAGGTTTTATGGTAACAATCCAGTTTGGATTTATATGTGGCTAGCCAGTCCATTCCAATCAACAGGTCATATGATCCTAGGGGTAGTATGTTGAGGGTCGGTTGGGTGAGGAATTCACCCATAGTGAATTGGCAAGCTGGTATGACCTCCGCTACCTTTCTTTTGGTGCCAGTGGCTAATTGTGCCAACCATGGCTTGGCGTGTTTATGTGGCTGTAATTTACACTTATCAACAAACTTAGGAGCTATATAACTCAAATTTGAACTAGGGTCAATTAGAATAGACACTAGATGGTTGGTGATCATACCTTCCATCTCCACCGCTAAAGCTTGGTGGTCAGCTTGTTTATTATCCAAGGCTACATAAATTTGTGGCACACTCTTCGCCGCGTCATTGACATAGATGGTTGGTCATCATACCTTCCATCTCCACCGCTGAAGCTTGGTGGTCAGCTTGTTTATTATGCAAGGCTGCATAAATTTGCGGCACACTCCTGGCCACGTCATTGACGGTGGTAGCTTCTTGAACGTTGTAAATTCTCCGACTGTTCTGTTGTCAGTGCGGGCAGTCCCTCAGTAGATGTTCTTCTCCACAACCCCAACATTTCAAGGGTTCTCTCTTTGGGTTATCAATATTTCCTGGGGTAGATCCAGAAGGTTTATTTCCGCTTTGGGAGGGGAAATTCTGTTGGTGTACACTTCGGGTTGGGAAGCTCATCCTTGAGTCCTTTTTATAGTTTTTAAATCTTGGGGATTTAAACCCCTTTTTATGGAATCCCAAACTATTCTTCTGCTTCCAGCCTTCACGAGGTTCTGTCCGATGCCCTAGCTCTTCGTAACAATATCTTGCCTTTCGGATAGTGTCTTCTAGGGTCTTCGACTCATCAAAATGAATCATGTTTTGATAGTCCTTAGGTAGTCCACTGATGAATCGTTGCACCTTTTCCTTCTCTGCTTTTATATAGGGTACGTACCTCAACAATTCGAGGAATATGCTGACATATTCCTCTATGGTGCGTTGCTGCAGTTTGAGTTCATAGAATTCTTTAGTCTTTTCGTCGAAATACTTTTCCGACAGATACTTCTTTCTGAAGTATTTCTCAAACCGTTCCCAAGATAGGTCCTCTTCGTGAATTCCTTTTACATTCTTAAGGTCTTCCCAGCAAATGGAAACCTTTCCTTTCAAGTTGAAAGTGGCTACTCAGGCCTTCAAGTTTTTTGAGAAGTCATGGACTTTAAAATACTTCTTTAGTCCAAGCAACCAGGCCTCTTCTTCCTCCCGTTTCTTTATTTCACCATCGAAAGAGGGTGGTTTGGCCTTCTTGAATTCTTCGAGATTGTGACTTTTGGAATGCTTTCGCTTCTTCCGTTTTATTCGGGAATAAGAACTAGTTCTACTACTAGAAGATCCCTCCAAGTCGCCAGTTTCCTTTCTAGAGGAATTGTCCGACGCTTGTCCCTTATCTTTGGGGTGGACCTTTCTCGAGTTTCTCTTCCCAGTGTGGCCACTTAAAAAACCACGTTTCCATATCTCAGGTTCATGTTGCAATTGTCTTTGTATGTCAGATAAACTCTGCAGCAAGACTGCATTAATTTATGTCTGCTTCTCTTGCTCTTTTATCAACCTCTTGTTGTCGGCCTTGCAGCTCTGTAGTTTGACCATGAGGCTTCTCACAGTCTTAGCTAGATCAGGAGGGGTCTCTACCGCTCTCCTTTTGTTAGACTCTTCGTCTCTGTTGTAGGAGCCATCCCCCACTTCGTGGTGCGTCACCATTCTATGCGTCTGCAGTTTCCGCGGTTGATCGTCCGCTTATTGTGCAAGAAAAACACTTATTGTTAGTCAACATTATATTCATTCACAATCAGCGCATAATTCATATTTTTCAAATACATACACATAATAGGAATTTTCATTCTTAAATTCGGATTTTTCTAAAGGGGGTTAAGATAGAGGGTTACTCCTTTTAAGAGTACTTCAAATGGAGCTTCTGCACAACTCGTTCATGAGCCCAAGTAGGCCAAGTGTTGTAACCATGCTTTGATACCAATTTGTCACACACGCACTACAACAACTTAGATTTTTCATCTTTTTCTTCGAGGAATAGAATCCGCGAGATTTCTATGGGGCCTAGCGCAGACCCTCTCTTCCCTTATCGTCTTCCAAACGACCACAAGATGGCCTTAGTGCAAGCGCCTTTCGCAACTTGCGAGTCGGGAATCAAGACTCTTGACTGCCCTTTCTCCAAACACCGAAACCCGAGATACTATACGGGTATGGCTCCCTACTCACTAGCGCCTGCTACATGTAACCATAGGCCAGGCCAAACACTAGCACCACTCACGACCTCACCAGTTGAGGTGTTGAGCTCTCATGATCCACCTTTGCGAATCCCCGAGACGTGATAAGTCAACAGTGGATTGACTCTTTCCCGGTGTGACACGTGTCCACCACCGGTCACCTACTTCCTAGGCTAAATACTAGCGCTACTCACATCTCGTGACTTCGTGAGTTGGAGTGTTGAGTCCTCATGCTCCTCCTTCGCGAGTTCCTAAGATACGATAAGTCAACAATGGGTTTAATCCTTCTTAGGCGACATGTATCCATCACTTGTCACCCGTTCCCACCTTTCTCTGGGCGCTTGTTGTTACGCCACCTGTCAACCACGCGGTCCCCACTTACGGATGGGTTACATGTTTGCATGAGCCCTCGACGCTCGACACTTCGCGACTTCTACAATCGAAAAGAAAATCCCTCAAGTTCTGAACTCCCGATAGGAGATAACCACGAAAGTTCTGATCCAACGGTTCTCCTGTGCCTTGGATCCAACCGTCACGATCATGTCGTGATCTCGCGAATTGTGAGTTCATGCAGCCCTACCCTTGACCACTCCAAGTACCGAGTCAGGGAAATTCTACTCTCCTACCTATACAAAGGATAAGATCGACGGTCAATAGGGATCCATTAGATCCTTGGATCTACGATCTAGGATCCCATCGCTACATGCGAAGGCTGAAAGGGTTGAGGTGTTGACGCCTATGCTCCTTCTCTAGATCCATCAGTCTCGACAGATATGGGGTATTCCTAAAAGGATTCTGACCATTCCTATACCAAATGATAGGGTATTCTCTCTTTCTATAATTGGGCTCGCTATCCCTTCTGAGCTTGAATCACAAAATTCAACTTCTCGGGGCTTCAAACTCCCATGACTCCGAGACATTAGAGAGCTATCCTTCCTTGCATAAGGTTTCCAGACCTGGATCGCATGAACCTTCAGACATTTCTTGGGCAATCGTCCCGAATCTTAGTCGAGTCTCTGGGTAAAGGTTCGGTACGGTTCCAAGGTTTATGGGGTAATCCCCGGGGAAGAGTACTCTTGAGGAGCCTTCCCGGAACATTACGAGAGTTAAGAAAACAAGACAATTTACAGTGGAGAGAATTCATGCCCCAACCTTAATCCTTTGTACAGAAACCGACTATGGCATGTAAGCATACACAGGCATCCATTATTTCCAGTCTAACGCACCAGGCAATCATTCTACACATAAATTATTATGGGCATATAAACATAAGCATGTATTCATGATATTCAGTTTGAAATACAAGGTATAAAACACTTATCATATCTACCAGGCGCGATGCAATTGCTGAGAGGGGTGCTCGTTTCCACCCAACCGTAGGCTCAATGACTCCAAACGGATTTACCACTAGCCACCCCCGAGCTAGACCACGATGCTTTGAGGTTCAGTCTCCTACTTCCAGCTCAATAGAAATCAAGGACGAAGGTTACTGTCCTTCTCCTGATGCAGGAAAATAATCTAGGACAAAGGTTACTCTCCTTCTCTTGGTATTTAGAACTTCCTACATTTCCAGGGTTTCTCCAGTCTCTTTCGCAATCCCCATCGCACACACTGCTCTCTCCTACCACATTTCCTCTCTTGCCAATTTATGTCTGCAAGGTTGCGTGTGGCGCGAATTCCATCGTCCGTGGTCAGGTCTGAGGGCTGTTATGGATGGGCGTTTCACCCCCATCCCCTCATTAACTCTTGAGGAGCCTCCCCACCTACCAATCTGACGGGAAATCCATTCCAGGTTCAGAGAGTTGCTTTGGTTTGTGAGCAAGCATAAACCAATACGGTGCTGGCTTGGTGGAAGTTAATGCAACCATTCCAGGTCCCTTCCACCACCTCTCATTAGCCATCGTGGTCTCTTTTAGCACATCCCTCTCCCAGCAGTCATGCAACACATATCCATAACATAATTTACATTCATCGACCTTTTATGCAAAGGTCCGTCAAATCAAACATTCACATCTTTGAGTTTGCCATAGTTCTTGGCCAATATAGTTATTTTTACAGAATGGGGGAAACAGGGTGTTACAAACGAATGTTCATGGAACACATGCAATTTCATGGGTGACAAGTGTCGACTCAAGTGCATGCAGTTAAAAACTGTTGAATTGAGCTGTGATGGGGGTTCCTCCTCCATTCCACCGTCGATCGTCTGAACGTGAGTTCCGTTTGACCTCTGTAAGATACCCTCATGCAATTCTGAAATCCGGGAAAAGGTCTGTGTTGATTCCTAAGGAAGCTGGTACATTCCTTGCCTGAACAGTTTGAGCCTATGCATGGGATCTCTGTACACCTTGTGCAATCCCAAAACCAAAACTGTGAGTCTATTTTGTGATTGCTGAGCCTGTTTGGGAAGCCCGTGTCTGTTTTCCCAGTTGGCTGTTGTGGCCACGCAGTGCTGGACTGCGCATGGCTTACTGGCTAGTTTGATTTCGTGCTTAGCCTGTGTGTAACCTCTCTCCAGGTTAGGGAGGTGATTGTTGTTGGAAGAGGCAAGTTGTCAGGCCTGTGAAAAACTCTCTCTAGGTGAGAGAGTTTGCTGGGAAGTGGTTTCTTCCAGAGAGTGTCCAGCACCAGCTTCGGGCTCAGAGACTTCCTGATCCGGCCTGTTGTCGAGACCCAAAGAGGGAGGTGTAGCACTGATGGACTGTTCTTGTGAAGGTGTATACTCCCGGGCGGAACAGGCATGTGGGGAATGAGAGTCCGGGACTAGTGGGCGTAAGATGGCATCCTGGGAAGAATCCTTCCAGTCATTCTGTGCTGTTTTCCCTGTAACCTCAACATAGCCTAGGGTTTCTTACCTTGGGGTGGAGCTTAGTCCCATCTCGGGGGTGACCCACTGCTGAGCTTGATGAGCAGCGTGGTCTAAGGCTGGGAGGTTCGTGGAAGGCCTGCACGTGGTTGGTGGAATTACCACCGTTTCGAAGATAAGTACCAAACGATGTTTTAATTATGTTTTGCATGTCTGTGTATTTATATTTATCATGTATTCTACTGTGCATATGAATTAATGTTAATTCCATGGATTATTTATGTCAGCAGTAATTTTGTGCTGACTCTAAGTTTAAATGTGTTTAACCTGTTTTAAATGCATGTTATTAATTCAACATAAAATGATGTTGTTCCACAAAGTAGCATCTGCTCGGCCAGTGGGTTGGATGACAACCGGGGGAGCGTTACACCCTTGCTTCTTACTTTGTAAATCAAGAGCAATTAAAGGTGTTAGCGATAAAAAACGCACTGGCATTTTTGAAAGAACGATGCCTAATCTTGTAGGGAAAATTTGAATAGCTTCCCAGACTCCAAATGAAGATTTGAAAGCACCATTGGAATGCTTAGGATTTGTATATGTCGATCGACTATTTAAGCATGCAAAACGGGCTCTCCATGACCGAGAAATTGGATTTTGAAACAATCTGCGCTTTCACCAGCGCAAAAGGCAGAATTATAACTAGTTAGCTGTTGAAAGCTACGCCTTTCACCAGCTAAGGAGTGGATTTTTGGGTAAATTAGCTGTTGAAATCCTGTCACGGCCAGAATAGCCAAATTTTCGCCCAGATCAGGATTTTTTGGGTTTGAATGGTTTGAAACCTTCTTCAATAAGCTGGTTATGAATTATCAAATCAAAATCTAAAGGCCATTCTTGGAGATGAAAGCAAAAGGGAATTTTTTGACTAGATTTGGTCATTTTCAAGGGCAAAATGATAGGGATCAAGTGACACATCACCCAATTCGAATTTTATCTTTGGAGGACCAAATCAAACAGCCTTGGGAGTCTAAAACTGCACTTCATCAACAATCTACTATTTTTAGAGATCATTAAATAAGACCTTTCCTATTTTGTTTTGATTCTCCAGTCTAGATCCATTTTATAGGATCTCATCCTACACTTGTTTTATCTGTTTTGATTTGACTATTTTTAGTAAATCTGATCCATCTTTCAAGGATCTAGATTTCATCTTGTAAGGCTATAAAGCCAAAGACATTTGGAGCACTAGGGGGTTCAATTTTGGATACTCTTTTGCTATTGTACTAAGACACTTACTTTTCAATACAGAAAGACAGTCTTCTTTTGTTGTTAATGACATATTTCTTCATATATTCCATTTCTCTATAATTTGATTCAATTTAGTTCAGCTATTAAGAACTGTCATCTTCTTATTTAGCTCATATCTTGAATTGAATGACCTCTTGCTGGCTTGTATGATCCTGCACACTGCTGTACTTGATTATCTAGATCAGTTTTCTCCATACCTTTTGATATTACTCTGTCTGGTCATTGATTCCTAAAATCACTGTTTCATTTGATTACATTGTGAGTTGTCTTGCCATTAGCTATTATCAGTTATCCCATTGATCCACACTTTCATTATTCATGATTTCTTAAGTTACCAAGCATCCTTAGCCTACAACCCTAAGGAGTTTCTTGGAGTGATAACAAAATGGCGCCGTTTCCAGGGAGAGGAGATCGAAGCTCAGCTTCCTTGGGAGACGACAAGATCCAGCTTTGATGATAGACAAAGCTTGAACATTATTTGGTTGTAATTGTCTATCTGGCGACTCCATGAAGGAAAGATTCAGTGGCGACTCCACGATATTCAAATGTCAAAAGCGTTTGATGCTCTTTTGGCTTGGAGGTTTGCACCTCTTGACTTCTCTTTAGTTCCTGGTTTCCCACATCCAGTACCTGATATGTCGGAATGGGGAGATTTTCTGCCTAGCTTCAAAGAGAGCAAAGAAGACAACCCTGCAGAACACCTCATCAAGTGTCATGAGTGCATGGATCTATTAAATGTGCAGCATGAAGATGTTCATATGAAGATGTTCATGTTTTCATTGTATGGTGATGCACATTAGTGGTATTTTTATTTACCTCCTTCCAGCATTTCATCATTGAAGGATTTTCACAAAGCATTCACTGAGCACTGCCAAAGGTATTTTTCAGATGAGTTTGCATTTGATAATTGTTGTGATGAATATGAATTACATTGTAAGCTTGAAGATGTAAATATAGAAAGAGCTCCCCCTCATAATATGCCACAGCCCATTGATGATCTTCAAGATGTTGTGTTTTCCCATCAACATGAACTACAAATGGATTATAAAGAGATTAAACACTCTCTTACTATCCTTAAATCTGATTGTTATGAAGTTGAAGAGCTGGTTCCTTTAGCTACACAGGGAGATGACCTGAAAATTTCAGATCAACAGTGCTTCTTATATAACTCTCTGACAGAGGATGAGCGGTCTGTTGTCAACATTGAGACTAGTGATGGTGAAGAAGAGCAGAGAAGTTCAGATCAACAATTGGGTTTGCATTCTTTTTCAACAGAAGAAAAATGGATTACATTCAGCATTGAGACCAGTGAAAGCAATCAGCAGCTGCAATACAGTCATTTGGATTGGCAGTTCAAAGAGGTATTTCTTTCTGACATTTATGACCCCGTTGATAACTATTTTTAATCTATGAGCAGCAAGTGTGTTAAAGCATTTTGGTCAGAAGAAGATTGTTCTTATCATCTGTTCAAACCTCTTTGCTACATGACATGGCTTCCTTTATTTTTCGAGTCAAGATCTAGCATCATGTTAGTAAATCAGTTCTTGACATGGCTTCATTGGAAGCATGACTTCACTTGATAAGAACCAGTGCAGTTGGTTAAAGTAGGGTAGCTCAGTAAATAAGTTCTTTCTCGAGCATTTCTTTCTTCTAATTTGCAGTAGAAATAACAGTGAGATTATGTGAATAAAGGCACGTTTGAAGGTGTGCAGAGATCAGATTACAGGCAAATTACATGCATAGATCATGGTTGCAGAGCTTTTCAGTTTAAAGACCGGATCTTAACATTTGAAATAAGCCGGTGAAAGGGCTAAAACAAAGTTTTTATACAACAGTCATGACAAAGTTTAAAGACACCTGGCGTATCATCATCAAAGTAATTGGTGGAAGCAAAAAATGGATCGGATCTTCACCATGTTTGGCTGAGTCATCAGTGCAAGGCAGATCATGTACATGCAACTGTCTAATCAGAAACAAATGGCAAAATTAATTCCAGTTTTTGGAGGACTCTGCAATCGTTATTAGGAACCTCTGTAATCACTGTGAAAATATTTGTGCATGTGTTGAAAGTGCAGATGTTGTACCTGCACCGATGTGGAGAAAGTGACAATATGGTTGCGGTGCTATTGTCCTCTCTGTATGCTGATGTGATTGATCTGAGTAGGTTAATAAAGGTCTTAGCAAATTGCTCAAATCAGCAGACGATTTGGCCTTGGATATCCCTGATGAAGTAGATGTTTTACCATTATTTGTTGCTCGTGCATCAGTTGATGACATACTTCCTCCGACCTTTCTGACCAAAACATCGAAATCTCTACCAGAGGATTCGAAGGTGAGAATCAACGCTGTAGGTATCTGTGGCAGTAACGTCCACTATTTGAGGACACTACGATGTGCAGACTTTATTGTAAAGAAGCCCATGGTGATTGGTCATGAGTCTGCTGGAATAATTGAGGAGGTTGGCAGTAAAGTGAAACATCTGGTTCCTGGTGGGGACGTTGCCAAGATCCATAGGGCCGCCTGTATGATTTCCAATTCGACCAGTGTAGTAGAGGTCTTCTCTCGTATTGTTCATAAGTTTGATCTCATGTACGCTAAGCGTGCCTTCGTGCAATGGTATATGGGTGAAGATATGGAGGAAGGAGAGCTCTCTGAGGCTCGTGAGAACTGGGCTGCTCTGGAGAAGGATTATGAAGAGGTCGGAGCAGTGTCTGCCGAGGGCGATGAGGATGAGGGCGGTGAGTACAATACGATGGGCTCTGTTACTTCTTGACAAAATCTTCCCCCTCAATCACTCGGACTTGATGCTGGTAGTGCTAATCACACTTCCTCCCATTGATAAAAATGGTCGTGGGAAGTATGCAAGAGCTATTTATGGAGAGAATGTTGTTGAGTTGCCAAGACGAACTAATAAAACCACAGGGACTTATGCCAAATCTTGTATAGAAGTCGCAACTAAGTCCAGATGCCCGATTTTGCAGGCAGAAGATGTGCGCGCAGGTGGATTTGATGAAATTTAGATGCGTTCTGATAGTTTGACAAATTGGCGCCGTAAATCTCTCACCTAGACGCGCTAGCAGAGCTTCAGATCTGTTCAATGTGGCTAAGAATAGTCGAAAATCCAGTTCGACAAGAAAACTCATCATACAACTCATGGAATCGGTCTTCAAGTGCCACGATTCGGGGGACGAGAATATCGGGCTCATGGTTGACTGGAGATAAATTAGAAACCACCCCCTCTGGTCTTCGAAGTTTTCTGATATTGATCTATAACATGTTACCCATCGATCGCTGCAACATAGATGGCAGGTGTCCTGTGAATAAAATGTCAGCGCACAAAGTCGTGAGCGTGATGCTTGATTTGCCCAATTCAATTATCCTCTTCGGAAATTGGTGATTCAAAGTACCATTGGTGCCAGGGCATGAAATTGTTGGAATTGTGAAAGAAGTTGGCATCAATGTGGTATGTTTTAAGGTTGGCGATCATGTTGGAGTGGTTGCATATGTTAGTTCCTGTCAGCAATGTAAATATTGTAACGAAATGATGGAAATCTACTGTGAAAAAGGGCCTGTGTTAACATTTAATGGTATCAATGTAGATAGTCCAGTAACTAAAGGAGGATATTTTAGTCACATCGTTGTTCACCAAAGGTACTGCTATAAGATACCAGACAAATCTACCATTGGCTTCAGCCGCACCTTTGCTCTATGCAACAATTACTGTTTACAGCCCTATGATTTGTTATCACATGAATCATGCAGGCAAGTCTCTCGGATTAATTGGGTTAGGAGGTCTTGGTCATATGGCAGTAAATTTTGGAAGGGCTTTTGGACTGAATATAACAATTCTTAGCACATCTGCATCAAAGAAGGATGAAGCATTGAACATTCTTGGAGAAGATAAATTTATTGTGTCATTTGATAAAGAGTAGATAGAAGCTTCATCAAAGACTCTATATTTCATCATTGACACAGCTTTAGGGGACCACCCAATTGATCTTTATATGCCACTTTTCAAGATTGCAGAAGTGTTTGTCATTGTAGGTTATCCCAGTGATATAAAAACAACAGAAGCAGGCAGATTAATCTGGATGAGCTTCATCAAATCCGCCAGGAGTTTGGTATTGTTGAGCTTGAGGAAATGATCAAAGAAGATTGATCAAGAAATTCCCATATGCCCTAGCAAGAAGACCCTTCTTGCGCTGCTATCGATTTCCTGCCATAGATAGCAACATTTGTGCATTTAGATTCCCTTTGTATGCTTTGTAGTTGTGGTGTTATTGCTTAAGATATTTCGATATCTCTAATTTGTTTTTTCCTCGCTTGCTTAGCATATTAATTCTTGAATCAAGCATTGCAGGTCACCTGAGGTTCAAGCATCAAGTGTCGACAACACTTTATCAAACAGCTGCTGAAGAATGTAACACTCTATGCAGGATCATTGTTGCTCTGCATTATTTTCTTCTCAAAGATAAAACAGAACTTTCACCAGTGCAGAAGGTAGAATTATAACCAGTTAGCTGATGAAAGGCAGAGCTTTCACTAGCTAACTAGCAAATCTTAAGGCCGAATAGCTGGTGAAACTTGAAATTGGCCAGCAAAGGTGTATTTTTGCCCAGATCAAAGTTTTTCTCAACCAAGCATCCTGAAAACAGTTTCTAAAGATGCATATTGAATTTACACATCAAATTCAAAATTCGGATTTGATAAAAAGGATGTTTGAAGAGGTGCCAAAGTCATATTAAACACCTATTTTTGGGGCACAAAATCATTTGTTTTTTCGATTCTATCATGATCAAAGCACATCTGAGAGCCTTGGAAGGCTATCTGCACATATCATAGGATTTAAAAATGCTTTGTATCTGAAGTTGCTGCTGTATTGATACAAGATCCATAAAAGGTTTACAGAGACATGGCTGCAACTGGCAACACCCTCCATTGATGGCTTCACAGCCTGAGTTTTTATTATTACTGTAGACTTATATGTGGCTTCTTTATGATCGTCCACACAATCCAGTGGATTTTTGATTTACTGTAGTCCTTGATCCTGCTTCTATACCTTATGTAAATGCTAGTGGTGGTGCAACTTGGTTTCCTCATTATGTTTCTGGAAGGCTGAAATATGCAATCGGTGAAAATCCTCATGTCTCTCCTAATCATGGAAGATAGTCATGGTGGATGTGCCTGTTGACCTCATACTGAGAATTGGGAGCGCTGTAAACAGAGAGAGGAGCTTCGTCTAGCAAGCCCTGAGGTCTTTGTACTCTTGCAGGTAATCAAGATTCATCAAGTTTTGATTTTTGGGTAAGTTTCTGTTTTCGGTGGTTTAGGCGAGCCTGTGTGTGCTCATTAACCACCGAAAAGGATGAATGACTCCATGGCCCAATACTAAAGGCACAAGGTCTGCTAAGTTCTTGGAGACCTCACAGGGAGGTATCCATCCCAGTTGGAGCCAAATGTTAGCGATAAAAAACGCACCGACATTTTTGAAAGAACGATGCCTAATCTTGTAGGGAAAATTTGAACAGATTCCCAGACTCCAAATGCAGATTTGAAAGCACCATTGGAAATCTTAGGATTTTTAGATGTTGATTGACTATTTAAGCATGCAAAACGGGCTCTCCATGACCGAGAAATTGGATTTTGAAAAAATCTGCGCTTTCACTAGCGCAGAAGGCAGAATTATAACTAGTTAGTTGTTGAAAGCTGCACCTTTCACCAGCTAAGGAGTGGATTTTCGGGTAAATTAGCTGTTGAAAGCTTGTCATGGCCAGAATAGCCAAATTTTTGCCCAGATCAGGATTTTTTGGGTTTGAATGGTTTGAAACCTTCTTCAATAAGCTGGTTATGAATTATCAAATCAAAATCTAAAGGCCATTCTTGGAGATGAAAGTCAAAAGGGAATTTTTTGACTAGATTTGGTCATTTTCAA